>JANTPZ010105248.1:0-26538 GCA_025593235.1 Vachellia pachyceras
AATATTATAATTGAAATCAAAGTTAAATCAGCCCAATATCAATTGCTAAACAATAATTCAGTCACAATAATCTCCAAAATAAATCCTATCAAACAATAAAAATAGTTCCAAGAATTAGAAAAACTATCCTAAGACCTAGGAATTGTTAAACAATTATTGGACAGAAAATTAAAGTAATAAAAGAAAACTCCCCGTTGAAGAATCAAGCTCTTGCCATTGTTGTTGAATCAGAGAATTATGAGACTAGCCACGAAATGCCATGAAAAATTTCAGAATAATCATCCAACCCATCATCTCTCTCGACTAAGCTGTTGTCGTGCACAATGGATGAATGAATCGGTTAAAGGGCAGGCGGTTGTGAATGGAATGGAGATTGGAAAAGACGAAGCTTCGTGTGTGTCACTACTACAAAAAGTACTTTTTACGCCCTATTTTTAACCCAATTGGCGCCCTTTCTCAGGGGGTGTATATGTGAGGGAAGTAGAAAGGTAGGGCCTACGGTGTCTTATATTATTTTTAACCTTATGGCGCCCTATCTTGAAATATAGGGCGCTGTAACCTACGGCTCTCTATCTTGAAATATAGGGCGCCGTAAGTTTTTTTTTTTTTAAAAAAAAGTTATACGCCGTAAGGAAACCAGAGATCGTCGCTGCTTAAGGAGCCGTCGGAGAGCGAGAGCTTGAAGTATCAAAAAAGAAAGCAAGCATCAAACAAGAAAGCAAATGAGAATCAAACTTGAAAAAGTAAGCAAGAATCAAACAAGAAAGCAAACGAATATTAAGAAAACAAGAAAGTAAGCAAAAGTAAATCGTTAGGACAGAAGACAAGTTGTGAGTGTCTTGAGCAGTTGCGGACAGAATTTGGAGCTTCACAGCGTCCCCCGCGAAGCTTTACCGTAAATGAGCGAGTCGAAGTGGAAGTAATGGATCCAGACAATCTTGAATGAGGAAAAGGACCAAATACTAGGGTTCATAATCGAAACCCGTATACCCTACACCACATGAAGACTCAGTGCCAGAGAATGAAAAAGTACAGAGGGATACAGAAAACTAGAAGCCTAACGTGATGGAAGAAGAAAAGGAGTACGTGGTACACAAAAAAACTATGATTAGCGTCAGAGCCTCTAAGAAGACATGACTATATATATAATTACCCACTAATAGGTTGAAGATTTTTTTAGTGAAAGCAAAGCAAAGCCACACACAAAAATGCAGTTTGTTCTCAAAGCCAAAGTCTTGGCCTATACTATAGTAATCATACACAAGTTTTAGGGAAGAAAGGGGAAAGAAATAGAAAAAAGACCGTCATTTTCAAGGAACAAGGAATGCTCTGTGAGATCCTTGATTGGATGAATCGGTGCTTGAGGTGGCTAGGAGAGTCAGAGGATGTTCGCTTGTGGAGTTGTGGTTGTCGACTGCAACAGCTGATGTTTCAACCAAATCTAAGAGTATTGTGAACGAAACCAAACAGCTTGAACGGTGATTTGTGAGCGTCGAAACCAAATCTAAGAAATCAAATCTAAGAGTATTGTGAGCTTGAACGAAACCAAGTCTAAGAGTATTGTCAGCGTCGACCATTTGCGCAGATGCCAACAGAATCGAAACGAACATGAACTTCGGTAGGCGAATCATTCTCGAATGGTTGTCAGTCTACAGATCTCCAAAATCTTAGGCTCCTGCAGCAACCTTGAATGGAGATGAGGCGAAAAGTGAGAATGAGAAGCGATGTGGAGACCATATGCTCAAGCCTCTGCCTCTCTCTCTCTCTCAAGAAGACGATAGGAAGCAGAAAAGAAGATAAAGCAGAGGTGCAAGTCGTGCGGCGTCCTGACCTAAATTAAAAAAGAGGGCTTTAGGCGCCCTATCTTCTATGTAGGGCGCCTAAAGTCCCTTATTAGAAAAGAGAAGAAGACTTGTATGACGGGAATTGAAGACTTTAGGCGTCCTATCTCTAATGTAGGGCCTCTAAAGGTGCCTTTAGGCGTTCTATCTCCAAGATAGGACGCCTAAAGTCCCTTACTAAAAAAGAGAAGAAGGCTTGTGTCATAGGAACTGAGGGCTTTATGCGTCCTATCTCTAATATAAGGCGTCTAAAGTCCCTTTACACGCCCTACCATAAGATAGGGCGCCTAAAGGGTTTCTTATAATTTCAAAAATGCCACCGCCTTCAGTTTTTACTCCATTTTTTGAAAAAAGGATGCGAATTTCAGTAGTAAAAACTATACTCTGTAATAGTGTGTGGCTGAATCTGTGCGCCGCTTGGATCTTTTATAATTGAATGAGCCGCCTTCTGTGGGTGAATTTCGTTGGCCGTTTGGATTTGATGGATTTGGAGAATATCTTCGTGCGTTGCGCCGCTTAGATGATGAAATTTGATTGCATGTGTGCGGCGTCCTATTCTTTAGGCGGCGTGAATTCCCCTTTATTCCTCAATTCAATATAATAATATAATATAATTTAATTATAATATAATATATGAAATAATATAAAATAAATGGATTTAAGTATGGTCCTTTATTTGAATTTTAAACTCAGAATATTAGATTTTCTAATTAAAATTCAAAATCAAGATTTACTAATTTAAATTTAGAATCTTCTAAGATTATATTGATAAATATATTAATTCAAATTATCTTTTGATATCAATTTCTTCCACAAATACCTTAATTGGCTTAAATTTCCATACAATAATAATTAATCATAATTAATGCAATTAAGCTTAACAAAAGCCTAATGATAGCACTAAAATCCCCTAAAATACTGCAATTTCACTTAGTAAAATATGATTATTTCAGTCTTACCTTTGTTGATACCTTGTTTTGATAATAACAAAAACCCCAAAATATTGCAGGTTTTAGAATATGGTTCAATGATTTTGAAACTGTGCTAAATCTATCCAAATGGTTTTTGAAACTCAAGTATCAGGTTTTGCAAACTCAAGTTCTGTAACTGTTTTTCAAAACTGGAAGTTTGAAAAAGAAGTTTTTATGTGCAGTTCAAAAACTCGAGTCCCAAATCCTTAAAACTTGAAGTTTCATAATGTGCAGCTCAAAACTGGAAATCAAAACTTGAGGTTTTAGCTTTATGTTTTTTCAACACGTTATAGAAATCGAGTTCTAGTTTCACAGAACTCGAGTTTCGTAAAACTGTCAACAAAAACTGAAAGTTTTAGATTCAAGTTTCACATAACTCGAATTTTAGGCTTTCAGAACTCGAGTTCCACAACTACTTCACAAAACTTGAAATGAAAACTGGAATTTAGAGTTATATAGAACTCGAGTTTTGTTATTTCCAAAACTCGAGTTCTATGCCTTGCAAAATTCCATCAGTTCAAAAACTTGATGTTCAAACTTGAGTTTTCACTGAACGTTTTTCTGAACTCGAGTTCCTGAGATTCTGAACTCGAATCTCGAGGATCTTTTCAACTGAACACTTTTTCACATGTTTTTAAACTCAAGTCCTCACTTTTTCAACTTAAAGTTTTACAATTGTATTAAAAACTTGATATCCAAACTTCAAGTTTCAAACAAAAGTTTTTAAACTGTTTTTCAGAACTTTCATTGCAAACTCGAGTCCCAAATGAAAGTTTCTCAAAACTCAAGTTCTTTTTATGAAAACTGGAAGTTTCACTACATGACTTTTAAACTTAATGTTACAGAACTCAAGTTATGAGATATTAAGAACTCAAGTTCCTTTCTTCTGACAGATTCTGACACAACTACACCTATTGTTTACCGAAGCTTTTCTATTTCGTGCTTAGACATTTTGAATGTTACCTGCTCTCGTAAATGCACTTTAGCTCTTTTATTAAATAGCTCAGGTCGTCTAAGGAATGAAGCCGAGTATTAATGTCTTTCATCGTCGACAGTTGAACAACATTTAATAAAGCATTTATGGCAGTTGAATGAATGCAACAGATGAGAGTAATGGCTACTCAACACATTCTAACGGATATTCAAACTCTGATTAATGACTATTGAATATAGTCTTGACTATAAATAAAGAAGCTTTGAAGATAGAAGAGAGATGAAGAACAAACACTAATACCCTGATATCCTTTGCATTTACATTTCTGTCATTTGTTCATAAATTCCCGTAAGCTTCAGTGATTCTTTATCCACTCTTTCAAGAGAGTTTAAATTGTGAATCCTTACTGTATTACTGAGAGATATTCGAGGTTGGGACTTTGAATTTATTGGGTTGAAATTGAGACGGAAAACAAAGTGCGTGAGACTCTGTTTTATTGCGTGTTATAAGGGGGAGTGTGATTCTCCATTGTAAAGGCCAGGTGTGCCTAAATTGTTGCTATTTAGTGTATTGCAAATCTTAGAGGAGCTATGAGGACTGGATGTAGGTCAGGAGGACCGAACTAAGATAAATATGTTGTGTCTTTCTTCTATTTGCTTTGACTGGTAACTTTGTTTCATTTCTGCAATTGAGTTTTAAATTTTAAAAAGTGACCAATTCACCCTATCATGGTCAAATCTTACACTAACATTTGGTATCAAAGCAGGTCTCTTGTTTAAAGGATGTAACTATCTCAAGAGTGATATGACAATATTTGGTGAATACATTATAACTATCAGAGCATCGATCACCAGACCACCAGCATTCAACAGCCAGAAGTTCTCTTTCTGGAAGATCAAATTCTAAAACTTCATTTTGGCTACTGATTTTGATTTGTGGGATGTTTTTAAAAACACAAAACTTCGTGCCAATGAAGAAGGATAAGGATCAATTGGTTCCACAGATGCGAGCAGAATTTGATGAGGAAGACAAAAAGAAAATGCTTATGAATAGAAAGGTGTGCTAATGTTACAAGCAGCACTAAATGAAGATGACTTCTTTAAAGTCTGTACTCTGCCTTCCACAAAACACATGTGGGAAGCACTGAAAAATAGCTTATGAAGGCACAGAAGCAGTGAAAGAGAGCAAAGTCATGCTAACCACTGAGTATGACTTACTCAGAATGAAGGATGACGAGACGATTACAAATTCTGAATGTGTCACACACATCTCATCAGCAAGTTGGCAGCTCTAGGGTTAACAAATGATCAACTCTCCCAAGTAAGAAAGATTCTCAACGTGCTATCCAACAAGTGGGAGGCCAAAGTAACTACCATTGAAAAGTCCCGATGGGAATCGATGACATATGTGGCATTGTTGTTTGGAAGTCTTGTTGAGTACGAGAGCAAGCAAAAGTTCAAAAATGAACTATCAAACATTGAAGAAGGTGGAGTGGAAGATGAAGAACTTGCGATGGTTGTTCGAAAGTTCAAAAGAATGTACAGAAGAGATCAAAACACCCGACGACCACAAAAAGGAGGATCAAGCAGGATCGTTTGTTACGAGTGCAACAAGCGGGACATGTTAGAGCCGATTGCCCACAGCTTGCTACTCAAAACAAAGATAAGGAGAAGATGAAACCAAAGTTCTTCAAGAAGAAGAAGGCGAACATGTCGAGCATATGGGGAGACAGTTCATCTGATGAAGAAAGTGAAGTAGAAGAAGAAGCAAATCTCTGTCTGGTAGCACAAGAAGATTCAGAGATAAAGAAGGTAACTTTCACTTAACCTAGCTTGATGAACTGCGTGCAAAATATGATAAAATGCATGATGAATTATTAAAATTTGCAAAAGAGTTATCTTTTCTTAGAAAGAAAGTTAAAGAGTTTGAAAAACTAATTGAGAAACCTATCGCTAAATCTATCACTGTCTATGTGTGTTCAAACTGTGATGTTTTGAAATCAGAGAATGAAAAATAAATAAAACTCTTGAAAGATTTACAAAGGGCAGTGAGATGTTACAAATCATTTTGAAAAGACAAAGAGTAACCTATAATTGCAGTGGTATAGGATATAACCTTGCAAATGATTTTCATGAAGGAAGAAAGTAAAATGGTAATAAAAGTTTGAAGTATTTTCAAAAATCCATTTTTATCTGAGCCATTTGCATTCTGTAGTTATTGCAACAGAAAAGGGCATAGGACTACATCATGTTACTTTAGGAAGAAGAAAGCCCTAGGAAGTTATAGGTGGATGCCCAAAGGAACCTATGGTCTAAAGGTGCCAATTACTAACCTAAAAGGACCCAACAAGACTTGGGTACCTAAATCAATTAAATGATTCTTTTGCAGGTTTGTCTCAGAGCATCCAACTCAAGTAAATGATATATTAATAGTGGATGCTAAAGATACATGACAAGTAACAAAAAATTTCATCAGCCTTAAAGTAAAAGGAGGAAAAGTAAGCTTTGAAGGCAACTAATTTGGCAGAATCGTTGGAGTTGACGAAGTCAGCAATGTAAATGGAGCACCTGTGAAGGATGTCTATCACGTGGAAGGCTTGTGTCAAAACCTCCTAAGCGTGAGCCAAAGTGCTTATAAGGATTATTAGGTAATCTTCGACTCACATGAATGCTTCATCATCAACAAGAAGGATCTACTAATTAACAAGGAGAAGTTGAACATCCAACTTCGAGCTTCCCAGGATGGTAACTGTTATACCATAGATTTAGAAAATGCTTTTAGTAACTCTTGTTTAATTAATCAAGCTGATGAAAGCCGATTATGGCATAAACGTTTAGCACATGTTAACATGAATCAGCTTGACTGATTAATCAAGAATGAATTAGTTCAAGGTCTTTTGAAATTAAGTTTAAAAAATGATTTGGTTTATCATGCTTGCCAAATGGGAAAGCAAACAAAATCATCTTTTAAATCAAAGAAAGAAATTTCAACAAAGAGGACACTTGAACTACTTCATATGGATTTGATGGGTCCAGTTAGAGTTAAAAGTTTAGGAGGAAACCTTTATACTTTAGTTATTGTTGATGTTTTTTTTTCAAGATTTACTTATACCTTATTTCTTGCATCAAAGAGAGAAACTTTTGAACTATTCACTATATTTTCCAAAAAAGGTCCAAAATGAAAAGGGTATGTCTATTGTTTCCATTAGCACAGATCATGAAGGAGAGTTCGAGAATGGAGACTTTGCAGCATACTATGAGAATGAAGGGATCAACCATAACTTCTCAGCTCCAAAGACCCCGTAATAAAATGGAGTAGTGGAGAGAAATAACCAAGTACTTGCAGACATGGTACATGCTTTGATGCATGCTACATATCCAACTGAGCCTACATCACGACATCATTGGGCAAGACACCATTTAAGCTATTCAAGGGAAGGAAGCCAAACTTGTCTTATCTGCATGTGTTCGGTAGCAAGTGCTTTATCCACAACAATGGCAAGGATAACCTTGATAAATTCGATCCTAAATTTGATGAAGGTTTATTTTTAGGTTATTCTAATAGAAGTAAAGCATTTAGAGTTTTCAAAAAATGTACTTGTGTAGTTGAAGAGTCTGTGCATGTGGTATTTGTTGAAAATGAACCTAAAAAAAACTTGATTTTGATGAAGACATTATTATTTCAAAAGGTTTTGAAAATGTAAATAAGGATAGTTCAACTGATGATCAACCAATACATAATTTAGAAAATGATCAATCAGATGAACATCCTCAATCCCATCAACCAAGAGCTTAGAAGTACATCCGTAATCACCTTATCAATCAAGTGATTGGTGAAGTGAATGAATGTGTACAACAAGAAAAATATTGTTAAATGAGGCTCAATTTTCTGCTTTCATTTAAAAAAATAGAGCCTAAAATTGTTGAGGAAGCTTTGTCTAACAATGATTGGATTATAGCTATGCAAGAAGAGTTAAACCAATTTGAAAGAAACCAAGTTTGGGACTTGGTACCCCAACCAAATGATCATCCAGTCATTGGTTCAAAATGGGTATGTAGAAACAAACTTGATGAATCAGGAATCATTGTCAGGAACAAAGCAAGGTTGGTAGCTAAGGGCTACAACCAAGAGGAAGGGATTGATTATGAGGAGACTTATGCTCCAGTGGCTAGATTGGAAGCCATACATATCCTACTTGCTTTTGCTTGCTTAATGAATTTCAAACTTCTTCAAATGGATGTCAAAAGTGTTTTTCTAAATGGTTTTATCATGGAAGAAGTTTATGTTGAACAACCCCTTGGTTTTGAAGATATTTCTAAACCAAATCATGTTGATAAGCCTTGTCAGGGCTTCCAAATAAAAATTAAGCTAAATATAATATAGTAGCACTAACCTAGGTCGATCTCTACGTGGAGCCTATATTAAATTATTAAGTAATCTAGAATAAATAACAAATTAACCAAAAAGTATGTGAAATATGTATTATCTATCTAATTAGACTAAATGGCTACTATTTCTAATTTCTTCTTATTTTTATAATGGAATGGATAATGCATGAAGTGAATCTCCTTGATGAATGACTTAGCCAATCTTCCTAATTCCAATTAATTAGGTTTAGTTACACCTTACTAGCTAAGGACTAGTGAAGAAACATTCTCCTAATCAACACCACTAGTAAAATTTACCTAGGCACCTAGGTTTCTTTAGTTCACTAAAGGTGTCTTAAGAGGCTAGCTCACATTGGATTCACAAAGGTTGTAATATCCCAAATTTCGTGAAAGGAAATAAAGGCCAGATCGATGGATATGGGTTGAGTTAAGGCCCATAGATAAGAAATATAGAAGAAGGAAAATGCTTATAGACAAGAAAGATCATAATTGACTAAGCCCCTAATCTTGAAAATCCAAAATAATAATGACCCAAGGGCAAAATAGTCATTTGGAATAAATGACAAGGGTAAAATGGTCATTTTGAATTAGAAGACACAGTACAATAAATGTCATTAAATAGTAAGGGTGTTTTGGTAATTTGGTCAAAAGTCAACTGAAAAGTCAAAAGTTGACAAAAAAGTCAAAAGACAACTGAAAAGTCACAGTTGACCAAAAAGTCAAAAGTTGACCAAGGGTAAAGTTGGAATTAAGAAAGAGTAAAAAAGTAATGGCATTTTGGTAATTATGGTAAAAGTAATAAAGGAAGTGGCATTTTGGTAATTATGGTAAAAGTAATAAAGATAGTGGCATTTTCGTAATTAAATGATTTTGACGGTCCAGACGACCGAGATGTAATTATTTGAGGTAGCAGGAGTCCTCAAACACTGGAGACCCAAACTGAGAAAAGTTTAGTTGGATCCTAAAATATTTAATAAAATTATTACCCGGTATCCGGTACAGGCAGTTTCGTAGTATGGAGAACATCAGTGCCCGAAAGCCCTGAAAAAGGATTTTCTTAGAAAATTAATTATGGAAAATGCAGGAAGAATTTTGAGGAACGGAAAAGGGCTAGAGTATTAGGTAAAATATAGAAATCTTACATGCCCTTAAGTCAAATTGGCCGCCGGAAGCACATTTTACGGTATTTCGCGCGAATTGAGGAATCCTGATGAGTTACAAGGAAAATCGGGGACATTTTGGACTAGAAAATGACGTCACCTAAGCAAGGAGGCCTAGGGAATGACCCCACATGAGAGAGAAAGTCTCTGGAAAAGTAAAAAGAAAATTACCCGATTAAAGATTACTTTACGGAAATGCGTGCCACCGGATCAAGTAACCGGATAGGCAAAGAGCCAATCAGCCTAACCAAGTCTTGTAGCCCAAGCTAGAGAGTAATGATGACACTTTTTCACTCACCACAAGAGCTTGACACTTGGCTTAATCTTCTCTATTAAAGATCAAACTTGGAGACCAAGTTTTAATCTCATCCATTCATCTTTCAAGAAGGCTTTTAAATAGCTAAACCTCTCCATTTGCTCTCAAAAATTTCTGCCACCCTCTCCCTCCATTTGGTCAGATTTTCTCTCCCTCCCAAGCTACCAAAACCGTCACTTTGCTCTCAAGAAGAGAAAGAAGAACAAGCTTACAACAACAAGGTAATAAGAGTAAGCTTTCAAACCTTCATCTTTTCTCAAGCTTTGCAACCTTCTACTACCTTTCTCTTGGATTATTTCCTTGAGTAAGCATCTCTTTTAGAAGATGATGGCTAGGGTTTCAAGAGATGAAAATGGAAAATGAAAGATTTTAAAGGTAACAAAAGGTTGCAAGCTCTTCTTTAAGTAGTAAAGAGTAGTTTGATGTTGGTTGTTGGTTGTTGTAAAAATTATGGGAAGCTTAATAATATGGGGAGGTGCTGCCCAAATTTTTTTGGCCTAAAGGGAAATTGTATTTAAGTTGTATAATACATAAAAAGTGGTTGGAAAGCAAGAATATACATGTATATGAAAGGAAAAGTTGAAAAATCCAAACTTCCCTCTTTTGGACAGTTTTTCGAAAAATCATAAGAAATAGAGGGAGTGTGATTTTGATGATTCTAATGCTTCCAATGGCTTCAAAATGAAGTTTTGTGTAAGGTAAAAATAAGAAAGGGATTTAAGAAGCATTAAGGATCACAAAAGTCAAGTCTTGAACTTGTAAGGGTCTTGAAAATGCAAGAGAAAGCTTTATTGCGTTTTTGCAAGTTTTCTTGCATTATGATGATTGGATACTCATATGGATATTATGACATGATTTTTAGGAAGTTGAGACCTTCAAGAGTATATTTGGAATGTTATTCAAGAGAGCCCTAAAGTGAAAAAGAAAAAGCTAAGATCTTGAGGTAGCAAGACTACTAATCTTAACTTGTGATTTATGAAACTTGGTTGTGAATGGTGCATGATTTTTGTGATGATTGAAGTTAATGATATGTGTATGAAATGTGACCTTGATGATATGGCCATATGCATTATAAATTTTTGTTTGAATATGTCACATATTATATGATCATACACTTGTTTTAAAGTTGTAATATGCTAATTCACAATGTTTTCTTGATTAGCTAGTTTTGCTATTGGGATTTCAAAATCTCATTATCCACCAACTACCATGTAGGTGGAGGCTCAAGCAAGGGTAAGGATAATGTTATTGATGGTTGAAGATGATGTTCTTGCTTGAGTGGATTTTGGTATAAATGTTGTTAAGTGGTGGAACTTTGTTTTGCAAGTTGATGGATTATTGTAAACCATAAACCTCTACATGAAGTAGTAAGTGAATGGGTGATGATGCCTGCATGGAAATGGGCTAAAAATGATAAGGAATGATAAGAACTAATCATGCATGGTAAGAGGTTGGTTTATGAACCAAAAAGAAGTTTTGGTGATTTTTAAGAAATGTTGGATTTCAAAACAAATCGGTTCAGAAGGCCCTGAAAACTAACATGTTTCAAATGGCAATTAAAAATAGAAAACGAGCTCCGATTGCGCTGAAATTTCCAGTTAAATACTAAACATCCTAAGCTTTAAAATGATATAAATTTTGTGAAATTTGGATGTGTACTTTAAGATATACGATTTTCCAAAGATAAGGGAAAAATCTGGAGAAAAATTGGAAGTGCCATTGGAACTACAATGTTTACGGAATAAATTGATTCAAATGGGTAAGTATTGGAACCAATGCTTATTTTTCCCCTATAGAAAACTTAATAAGGTTAATTTAGAAATTGGAACCACTACATTTTTATTTTTTTAGAATTAATTATGAATTTTCAAAGTTGGGCCAGAAATCTGGAAAATGGGCCAGTGAACAGTAACAACATTTTTAAAGAAAAGAAAAATTTTCAAGTTCACTAAAAAGGTCAATTTGAGTTATCCAAAGTCCAAGAGTGGTTCATAAGTGATCTAATAAGAGGATATAGGGGGAAAATAGGTGTTACAAAGGTCCTCTCACTTGCAACTAAATTTAGAGCTTCAAGAACACGAATTATCAACTATAGTGAAAAATAGGTCCACAAGGTAATTAACAATTAGTTAAATGCAAATCCAATACAAGTATTAATATTCAGATTACACATACCAATAATAATCCTCAAATATATATATGAATCACAGTCATAGACACCTAGCAACTATAATCATAATACATAGAGAGTGGATACTAAAATTAGGAACAACCAAACTTCCCTATTAGCTTATGAACTCTGAAAAGCTTCATCAAATCTTCAAGGATTGGAGTGATCAGGTGCTCATGACAGGAGAATGACTATACCAAGCCCCAGGTCCTCTAAGAGCCATGGGAACCAGATCTGGAAATATGGTAATGGACGATGCGGAGATGGAATGAAAAGGGTGGAAATCACGAACTGGAAAAAATGGAGGAGACGGAAGAATGGGTGTATTGATGGAATGAAAATGTAGTGAAAATGGAGTGAGACAGAGGTGTGAGGTGGAATGCGTAATGGAATGGAAAGAGAGCGTGTAGAGTGAATGGCGGAGAGATGGTGTGTGGTGTGGTATGGACGGTTTCAATGGATAAAATAAATAGCAAGCGGCTGGAGGCTAAAGGAGATTAATGGAATGCGTGTGGTGGCGTGAATGAAAAAATGGAGAGGGCTCGCGTAGGTCCGTTAGCATGATTTAAAAAATGAGGAATGAATCCAGGTGACGGGACCGAATGGAAGAGTGAAGGCGAGTGGTACAGAAACCAAATGGAGTTCACTCCTGAACTCTTGAGCTCACTCCTGAAGTCTTAAAACACTAAAACTCTCAAATCTACTCTACCTCTACAAGCTCACTGGGACTCTCTATTTATAATGGCTAGGAGCTGGACAAATAAGACTTTGGGGTGGGGGAGTTCACATTGCATTGTTCTTTTCTGACTTTATGCTTCTTCCATTCCCATTGCTCTGTTTTTCCATAATAATGGCTGCCTGTCTATGCTTTCGGTGCCTCTTTCTTTTATGTTCTATCCTCTGTGTTCTGCGTCATTCTCCCCAGGTTGGACATGACTCACCCTCGAGTCAATTTCGCCATCATCTTGAATGGACCTTCAGCTCGAGGAGACAACTGGGCGTTCGGTTGTTTCAAAAAATGTTCTTTCCTCAGATGAAACCAAACTAAGTCTCCCACATTAAAAATTCATTGTTTCTGCCGTTTGCCTCGTGGTGTCTTGTGTATGGAACAAGTTTGTCCGTACAGCTCCTGTTTAACCCTTTCATTTATATCAACATTATTCTGGTGCTTATCAAATGATGATTTTAAATTTGAAGAGTTAATATGTTCAACTCTTTCATCTGCCACAGTACAATCCTGTTGTTAAGTGAAAATGTGAAATATGCAAATTTAAAGTGTTGAGCATCAGGGGCATCTTCAAATGGAAGCTCCTCATTTGTTTGGTTGGGATTTATCCTTCGGGCTTCGGCTTTCATCATTTCGTGTTCCTCCTTAACTTCAGCCGCGTGCAGGCATTGACAATGACACAGAACACAGAGGATAGAACATTTTCTGAAACAACCGAACACCCAGTTGTCTCCTCGAGCTGAAGGTCCATTCAAGATGATGGCGAAATTGACTTGAGGGCGAGTCATGTCCAACCTGGGGAGAATGACGCAGAACACAGAGGATAGAACAGAAAAGAAAGAGGCACCGAAAGAACCTCCACCGAAAGCATAGATAGGCAGCTGTTATTATGGAAAAACAGAGCAATGGGAATGGAAGAAGCATAAAGTCAGAAAAGAACAATGCAATGTGAACTCCCCCACCCCAAAGTCTTATTTGTCCAGCTCCTAGCCATTATAAATAGAGAGTCCCAGTGAGCTTGCAGAGGCAGAGTAGATTTGAGAGTTTTAGTGTTTTAAGAGTTCAGGAGTGAGCTCAAGAGTTCAGGAGTGAACTCCATTTGGTTTCTGTACTAGCATGATGTGGGATGTGTATGGAAAGAGAGGAATGAATGTGTGGGTCCCGTCCATCTAATGGAAAAGGAGAGTGAATGAAAAATAAGAATAGTGTGACGGTGGTTGTAAGGTGAGGAAATGGGGTGTGAAGGAATGAAAGGAGGGAGAGGACGTTGCTTTTGGTGAAAGATGGAGAGGAGAGGATGGAAAATGACAAAAAAAGAGGTGGTCCTATGAGATAATGTGATCTATAAAAAATTGGAGAAAAGAGGAGTGAGGGAGGGAGTGTGTGGAGTGAATTAACGGTTTGTGATATGTGAGGAAAAGGACAAAGAAAATGGATGGGTGGAGAGAGAATGATGCATGGAAAATATGGAGGTGTATTTGTTAGGATTATGCTAGCAGAATTTGAAAGCTGTAACTGAATAACAGAGAGAGACATGGAAAACAATTACTGCAGCCCACAATTTTGTTCCAGCTTGTTTTGGATTCTCATTTTCCTGTTCTCCAAGAAATTAGTTGCAAAATACCCTGCACATTAAATCCAAATGTGATGTAATATTATGTAATTAAAATGATAAGCATTAAGGGAATTTTAAGGAGTGATAAAAAAGGTCTCAAATTAGCAAATAATTCATATGATCATTCCTTAACAAAATTATCCTCTAATTAACACATTTAAACCCAAATAAGGTACCAAATGATCAATATTATGTACACTTATTACATATAAAATAGAGATACATCACATGTATATAAATTTATGAAAGCACTTTATGGTTTAAAGCAAGCACCTAGAGCTTGGTATGAAAGGTTAAGTAACTTCTTAATTAAGAAAGCTTTTGTTAGAGTGAAAGTGGATACAACTTTGTTCATCAAGCATTCTAAGTCTGATATGTTAGTGGTACAAATTTATGTTGATGATATTATTTTTGGTGCCACTAACAATGATCTTTGTCAATAGTTTGATAAAACTATGCAGGTGGAATTCGAGATGTCAATGATAGGAGAACTCAACTTCTTCCTGGGACTTTAAATCAAGCAAAGGAAGAATGGCATTTTCATTAGACAAACGAAGTATCTAAAGGAGCTATTGAAGAAGTTTGGTATGGAACAGTACAAGGGTATATATACCCCTTTGAGCTCTACTACACTACTTGATGATGAAATTAATGGCAAGATTATGATATCAAGCGATACAGAGGAATGATTGGTTCATTTCTCTATCTCATAGCAAACATGCCAGATATTCAATTCAGCGTTGGTATGTGTGCACGTTATCAATCATCACCTAAGGAGTCACATGCTGAAAATGTGAAGAGAATATTCAGATATCTTGCTAGTGCCATTGATCTTGGAATATGGTATCCCAAGGGAACTAATGTGGAGCTGATACTCAGATTCTGACCATGCGGGCTACAGACTGATAGAAAGAGTATAAGTGGTCAATGTCAATTCCTTGAAGGATCACTGGTATTATGGTTCAGCAAGAAGCAATTAGCAATATCATTATCCTCATCAGAAGCTGAATACATTGCTGTTGCAAGCTGTTGTGCTTAAATACTATGGATGAAACAACAACTGTAGGATTTGGGAATGAATTTCACAAAAACTCCTATCTTCTGTGACAATACTAGCACTATCAATCTTGCTAAGAATCCTGTACACCATTCTCGAACCAAGCATATCGATATACATTATCATTTCATCCGCGATCATGTATAAAGGAAAGATGTAAAGGTTATGTTCATTCCAACTCATCTTAAAATAGTAGACATCTTTGGTAAACCATTGACCAGAGAGCAGTTCATGAACATCAGAAGGGAATTGGGAATGGTGAATCTCAATGAACTGTAAGTAAAATGTTGATTTATTGTTTTGATGATTAGCCATACTAACTTAAGCATTAGAGTGTCTTCTTGAAGTTTTGCAGGTCTCAGGTTCATTCATGAAAAACAATGAGAAAGAGACCCTGCTTGAAAAAGAAGTGATAGGAGGAAGAAATTCGAGTTCAGGGAGGAAGAAAACTCGAGTTCTGTGCTTAAAAGATGAAAAGCTCAATAAAGTACCAAAAATTGAGTTCTTAGGACAGAAAAACTCGAGTTCCATCACACGGGCGAGATCTGGAAGTCAGAACTTCAAGTTTTGTCTGGGAGTTCAGGTAAACTCAAGTTCTAAAACATCAAAACTCGAGTTCTGGTAAGTGTTCTTGCATTTGTTCATCTTCTAGTCATGAAACTCGAGTTCTGAAAAGCTCAAAACTCGAGTTCTTGAACTGAAGAATTATATGCATGTCAAAACTCGAGTTCTGACAAATTCAAAACCCGAGTTCCAGTACTGTGAAATTGTTTTTAACCTCTTGAAACTCGAGTTCTAGAATGACCAAACCTCGAGTTCTACTGAACTCAGATGATTTATTCACCTTTCTGCCAAAACTCAAACCCTAACCCCTGTCTTCGCATTTTGAGTTCTCTCACCCTCATTTCAAATCCAACTATTACAGCTCTCCACAATCATCACATTCCTACCGAAAACCTCCATAAATCATAACCTCCACAATCATTTCCCATTACTTCATGATTTCCTTCATCAAGTCCATTCTTTTTGAACTCATACTAAAAATTTCGTAGTTTCTGTAACTTTCATTTCCTTACCCTGTGATCTAGTATAGTTATGGTTCGTACCAAGGTACCTCAGCTAAGCACTCCAAAATCCTCTAAAACCACTTCTATTGCTCCCTCTTACACCCAATCCTCATCTCAAGCTCCATCCAAATGAGTGCGAATTGCAGAACCTTCAAAGGAAAAAAATAGAGGTGCCTCTGGTTCGGAAAACAAGGTCAGGGCCACAAAAGTCAATTTTGAGCAAGAAAGACAAGGGCAGAGCACCTATAGTTTCATCATCATAGATAGAGCCTTCACCACTGATCTAACATAGACAGAGCCCTCATACTCAGAGATAGAAGTGTGTCTCCTTCTCAATTGGCCTCCTTTTCAAGACAAGCCAGGCAAAAGAGAATGCCCAAAGGAGGAAAAGGTGCAAAGAAGCAGATTCCCCAACCTTCTCCTGTGTTCAATGTCAAATCGGTAATGATAAATGCTCCTGCCTCATATGAGAATAAATATAAATCTAGAGATTTATGCCCTGTAATCTATGTTGATTTGGATTAAGTGAACAAGTTTTTGGATTTAGATGTCAAATCATATATGGTTCACTATGAGAATCTGATTAGTTTGAAAAATGATTATTCCCCTGATATGGTTAGAATATTCTATAGCAATATGGAGGAAAAGAACGTCATTAGGAAGAAAGAGAAAGTACATGAGTATGGGCTGCAGACTGTTATGAAAGGAGACAGAATTCATATTACTGCTAACTTGCTGAATGGTTTTCTAAGAACTGGGGAGTGTGAAAAGACACTAAAAGTGTTTACAAATGAGGAAGTGCTTGCATTATTAAGGCCTGGTGAAAATCTTGGTGATGAGTTGAAGTTTGAGCCCTCATCTATGCCTGTGCTACAGAGGACTATCCATTACATTTACTCACGGTGCTTGATCAATAAAGGCAAAAACTACACTCACCTCTCTTCATCATATTATCAGTTTTTAGCATTCATCATGGTTATGGAGAATAGGAATATTGGACAAATGGTGTTCAATGAAATGAGGAGACTTGTCACTTCATAGCCCAAGAAGATGTATTTGCCCTATCCCTATCTTATCTCAAGAATTATTGAGCTGCATGATATTTGGTATCTCATGGATGATTAGGTGCCATTGTCTCCAATCAAGTTTGCTGAGAGTCACTTTCATAAGATGAACATCAATATCATTGTGCCTTAACCAGTAGAAGCACCACCTAAGAAGAGAAAGGCTACTTCTGCTTCCTCTCAAGGCCAGGATAAGGCTCAGTCCTATACACTACAGCAGGCCTACTCTACCCCATCATTTGCTCAAGCTGCCATTCAGACATTTATGGAGGCAGAGTTCAATAAACTGGGAGAGGCATTCACTGCTGATTTTCATAGCACAGCCCAAGGGTTTATGACAGCCTTGTTGACCAAGGCTATGGAATATTTCTCAGGCAAGGAGCTTATGGACAATATGGCTTCATTGAAGAATTCTATGGTATCCTTAGAGCAGAATATGAGCACTTTAGTCAGTTTAGTAGACTCACTGGATAGCATGATTTCTTCCATTGAGGACTTTATCAGAGGCACTCCTCCGCTCCTCCTACTGTACTGAATTTTGTCAAAATGGTTTTTGAAACTCAAGTCTCAGATTTTGCAAACTCAAGTTCTGTAACTGTTTTTTAAAACTGGAAGTTTGAAAAAAGTTTTTATGTTTAGTACAAAAACTTGAGTCCCAAATGAATGTTCCTCAAAACTTAAGTTCTATTTATGAAAACTGGAAGTTTCACTACATAACTTTCAATCTTAATGTTACAGAACTCGAGTTCCTTTCTTTTGACACAGCTACGCCTATTATTTACTGAAGCTTTTCCATTTCGTGCTTAGACATTTTGAATGTTTCCTGCCCTTATAAATGCACTTTAGCTCTTTCATTAAACAGCTCAGGTCGTCTAAGGAATGAAGCCGAACATTAATGTCTTCTGCTGTCGACAGCTGAACAATATTTAATGAAGCATTCATGACAGTCGAAAGAACGCAGCAGATGAGAGTAACGGCTACTCACCTCATTCTAACAGACATTTAAACTCTGAGTAACGGCTATTGAATATAGTCTTGACTATAAATAAAGAAGCTTTAAAGACAGAAGAGAGACGACGATCAAACATTAATACACTGTTATCCTCTGCATTTACACTTATGTCATTTTGTTCATAAATTCCCGTGAGCTTCAATGATTCTTTATCCACTCTTTCAAGAGAGTTTAAGTTGTGAATCCTTACTGTATTACTTAGAGATATTCAAGCTTGGGATCTTGAATTTATTGGGTTGAAATTGAGATAGAAAACAGAGTGCGTGAGACTCTGCTTTATTGGGTGTTGTAAGCGGGGGTGTGATTCTCTATTGTAAAGGCCCTGTGTGCCTAGATTGTTTTTTTAGTGGATTGCAAATCTCAGAGGAGCTCTGAGGATTGGACATACGTCAGGAGGACCGAACCAAGATAAATCTGCTGTGTCTTTCTTCTCTTTGCTTTCACTGGTGACTTTATTTTATTTCTGCGATTGAAGTTTTAATTTTAAAAGTGACAAATTCACCCCCTCTTGGTCAAATCATACACTAACAACCTTTTTGAATACGCGCTGTTATTAGATTGCCTAATAAACTCACATGAAGATGTGAATGTGCTTTTCAGGGTTGGTATATTGCGAATTCTTTATGTGATCCATTTGAAGTTGTTAGGATATTTGATGCCCTTTCCACTAGTATTACTCTTTGGAACTTCAATTCTTGTTTCTTAGATATTTGCATAGATTTGAATCATTTGGCTGGTGATCTTTGGCGCCACATGAAGTCAACTTTGAAATGCCAGTTTCTTCTATCAATCACTGGATTTCAAATCAACAATATTCTCACTCTTATTCAGACCATAATTGTTATCCGTCATGTATCATAGTAATGTTATATAATTTTAGTGTACTATTTCTCCAGACTTGTTGTATTATTTCTGTTATTGTGTGGGATATATATATTTGCTAGAGCAATAACAAAAATTGTTAAGAGTAGCAGGGAGACAGAGCTGAAACAATAACCATCACTGATATATTCATTGCACTGCTTTATGTCAATACATTGTGTGTATTTATGGACTACATTGAAGATTCTAGAATAGAGCTTTAGAGCTAAATTATATAGGCCAAGGTATTATTGGGCTTTTGCACAATGTGGGTTGGATTGGAGCTATTTTGTTGGTGCAGTCTTAACATCCCCCGCGAGCCCAATGATGATGGAAGTACATTAAAGCTCGATTGAAGCCACAAGAAGCGATGTGTAACAAGTGGCTTGGTGAGAATATCCACGGCTTGATCCTATGATGAAACAAGGGCAACACGAAGCTTCTTAGCTACGACCCTTTCACATATAAAATGATAGTCTAGGGAGATGTGCTTAGCTCTGGAATGAAGAATAGGATTTACAGCAAGATATGTAGCTCCCAGGTTGTCACATTAAAGCATCAGAACAGCTGGAATAGAGACATGTAGTTCTTCTAGAAGGTGTTAAATCTAAATGATTTCACTGGTGGCATTTGCAAGAGCTCGATATTCAGCTTTAGTACTGGAGCGAGAGACAATTGGTTGTTTGTTAGAGCTCCAGGAAACAATATTAGGACCTAGAAAAATGACATAGCCAGCCGTGGAACAGGAGTGGACAGGGTAGCCACCCCAGTCTGCATTGGAGAAACCTTCAAATGCATCAGGTAGAAGATAGGAGGCATTGGAAAAGAGACCTAGGTGAGGTGACCTTTAAATGTGGAGACCAAAGTGAGAAGCACCACTGAGGTAATGCATTATTCTCTTGACAGCAGCCCAATGGTGTTCTTTTAGATGGTGCATAAATTGGCAAACTCGTTTAACAGCAAAGCAAATATCAGGGCTAATGAAGGCTGGATATTAGAGGTTGCCGACGACACTTTTTTAGAGAGTGTGATTAGAGAAAGAGGGCCCAATATTGGATATTAGATGCCAAGAAAATAGCTGAGAGTTCCCAAATCTTTAGCAGGGAAGTGAGTATCGAGATGCTGAATAAGATCGCAACATCATTATCAAAAGAGGAAAGAATTAGGATGTCATCCACATAGATTAGTATGAAGATTTGGTATTGAGAAGTATTGAGATGAATAAAGAATGGTAAGTTTTTGAAGCCTGAAAGCTAAGTGCATTGAGTGTAGAGCTAAGTCAAGAGAACCATGCTTTTGGGGCTTGTTTAAGGCCGTATAATGAAAGATTCAATTTGCAGACATAATCAGGATAATCGGGGTAAACAAAGCCTTATGGTTAAGACATAAAAATATCTTCATTAAGGGAACCATGGAGAAACGCATTGTCAATGTTGATTGATCGCAACATCCAGTTCTGAGATACAGCAATAAATAGTAAAATTCGTACAGTTACAGGCTTAACCACAGAAGAAAATGTTTCTGTAAAATCTAGACCTGGCACCTGATGAAAGCCCTTTGCAACTAAGCGAGCTTTGTGGCCATCAACCTCTCCAATTGGTTTTTATTTGAGTCGGAATATTCACTTACAGCTGATGACATTTTGAGATGGTGAACGAGGAACAAGCAACCAGGTATGAATGTTGAGTAAAGCTTGAAAATCCTTAGTCATGGCAGTCCTCCAAAGGGTGATTTGAGAGCTTTAGAAACCAAGGAGGGGATAGAGGTGACAGTGATTACAGAGAGATCTTTCTTGGGAGGCCAGTGGATAGTGCCATCTGTAAATATTTTGGGTTTGGAAATGTGATCTATGGCACGAGTGAGTATAGGGTGGGTGGAGGCGGTAGGAATTGACGGTGGGTATGGTTACGGATTGGAAAAGAGAGACTTTTTTGTGGGTGAGGTTGCAGAGAGGTTAAATGCTGAAGGGGACGAAGACTTGGTTGTACTTAGCAGACAAAGTTCACGTGATGGAGAGATAGTGGTGTCAAAAGGAGGAGAGGACGGTGTGTTTCAGGTTGGATTTGTGTGGGAAGGAATATGGGCTGGTGATGGTAGTGGGCTTAAGTAAAAAGGCAATGGTGTGAGGTGGGCTGAATGAGAGGGATTGGGTAAGAAATTAGGGAATGGGAACTAGGCTTCATCAAAGATTACATCCTTTGAGATGTAAATGCGGTCAGATGTGGGCTCAAGACAGATATTGCCTTGGTGGTTAGTGATGTACCCAAGAAAGATGCATAGGATGGATCTGGGCTCAAGTTTGTGCTTTGAGTATGGGTACAAGTTGGGCCAACATGCCGAGCCGAAAACTTTTAGGAACGTGTAGTTAGGCTGATGATTAAAGAGGAGTTCAAATGGGTATTTGTGGGAGAGAGTGAAGCTGGGCCAACGATTTAATAAGTAAACTGCAATGGAAAAGGCATATGTCCAGTAGGCTTGAGGAGTACAAGAGTGAGACAGTAATGTAAGGCCTGTCTAAACAATGCTACAGTGTCGCCGTTCAATAGTCCCATTCTGTGTATGAGTGTGAGGGCAAGTGAGGCGATGATGGATACAAAGCTGTGTGAATAGTATGTTAAGGGGGATAAATTCACCACACTAATCGGATTGAAATGATTTAATTTTATGATTTAATAAATTTTTGACAAGAGTCTTGAAGCTAAGAAAGGTAGACATAACATCGCTTTTTGATTTAAGGGGAAAAAACCAGATGTATCTGGAGTAATCGTGAACAAAGCTAACATAATAATGATAGCCATCTATGGAGACTATTGGGGAAGGACCCCATACATCACAAAAAACTAATTCTAGAGGAGTGGTGGAGCGTTGTGGAGAGAGAGAAGATGGCAGCCGATGGCTTTTGGAGGTACGACATGCAGAGCATTGCGAGCGGACTGATGTAGTGGTTATTGGGAGAGAGTGGGCAGACACAATATGCTGAGTTGTACGAAAAGCAGGGTGACCCAAACGGTTATGCCATTGGATGAGAAACGTACGAGCACTAAAGAGAGCTGCAGGAGGTGAACTGGTGGGACGGAGGTTCTAAATTGGATACAACCTATTGTGGCTTACTCCTTGGAGGATGACTTTGTTGGTATGGAGATCCTTCACAAAGAAATAAGAAGCATGAAATTCAAAGTAGACATTATTATCATAACATAATTGAGAGACGACTGATAGTAAATTCTTTGTTATGTGAGGAACATGAAGAAGTTGAGTGAGAAGATATTTGCCAAAAGGAGAGTGGAAGTGTCCTAAGCCGTGTATTGTAGAGGTAATAGAGCACCATCATCAATCTGGACAGAGTTGAAATCATCATAAGGGTTGGCTTGAATATTCAGGTTTCAGAGAGAGGCAGGTATATGGTTGGTAGCACCAGTATCAGGGTACCATAAATCATCAGCAGATGTGGATGTGTAAGCTGAATAATTGGCTGAAATGGAACTGGGTGGTAAGAAGTGAGGATTAAATCGATAATGAAATTTAAGGATTGTTTGATCTGGAAGTTCACAAAGGGTGGCAGTAGTTGCGAGTGTTGTGTTGAGTGGGTTGAGTACCACATCCTGAGTGAAAAGAGCGTCCTCCTCTGTTGCCTTGGTTGAAGTTAGAGTAACGTGAATTGGGAAAAGAGCGTCCTCTACGACTACGGTAGGAATATGAGTAACGTCCTCCTCTTCCTCTAGTAGGTGTAGGTAGAATTCCAGGTTATGAAGCATCAATATTAGCATTTATAGGAGAGATGGAGTTACCAAGATTCTGTGTTTGACGGGCCTCATATGTAAGAAGATAACTTAGAATTTCTCCTGGAGTGAGAGCATCACGTCTGGTAGTGAACGAGGTGACAATTGGATAAAAGTCAGAGAAAAGACCCCCGAGTAAGTAAATGCTAAAATCCATGTATGAGACAGGATTTCCAGTGGCATTGAGGGAGTCAACAAGATGTTGTGCAAGTTGGTAGTAGTCTATGATAGATTCATTGCCTTTTTTTAAGTTTGTTAGCTGTTGATGGAGCTGCAGGTGATGAGCTTGGGAATGGTGAGAAAACATTGTGTTAAGGGCATACCACATTGCTCTAGAGGTTTTGCGTTTCATGACTTAGGCAAAGATTTTTTTTGAGAGGGTGGAAATGAGCAGAGAAAGAATCAATTGGTCTTGTTCAACCCATTTTATGGAGGCTGGATTGGGCGTGCCATCGGGTAGTTTGGTAGGAGGGGGAGGATTGGACCCATCAATGTAACAAAAAAATGTTGTTCATAGAGATATGGGAGCATCTGAGCTTTCCATATGAGGTAATTTGCCTAGGTAAGTTTGATAGATAGAAAATGAGAGACATTAGAAAGGTAGGCAGAAGCTGGTGTGATAATTGTAGTCGATGGTTTTGTGCTCGTGGAGGACTGGGAGGGATATGTTTGTGGTGGATCTGTCATTGTTGAGAATTTAGCTCTGAAACCATGCTAGAGCAATAACAAAAATGGCGAAGAGTAGCAGGGAGACAGAGATGAAACGATAACCATCACTGATATATTTATTGCACTGCTTTGTGTCAATACATTGTGTGTATTTATGGACTACATTGAAGATTCTAGAATAGAGCTAAATTATATGGGCCAAGATGTTATTAGGCTTTTGGACAATGTGGGTTGGATTGGAGCTGTTTTGTTGGTGTAGTCTTAACAATATTATTATTAATAATAGGAAGGACTTTGACATCGAAATCTTGTTGAAAATAGAAACTGCACTATACAGCCGCAGATTATCAGTAAGTGGATATTAGTTCTACTACTGTTACTGCTAGTACTCCTATATTATTTGTTTTGTGGCCAATTAATGTTTTTTTATAGGGATAAGCATAATGAGCTAGCAATTTTTCTTGCATTCTATTATCTTGAGTTTGGGTTTCCCAAGATATCATTTCAATTGCATTGTTTTTCGTAGTGTCACGCTCACATGGAACTTAACATTTCAATTAGAAGTAACAGTAGAAAATTTTTCATGTTCAAAATAATGATATTGAAGGATTTTTAGAGGGCTCATCATGAGAAAGCCTAATATTCTCTCCCCTAATGCTCAAAATTTTTCAAGTCTACTCCTATTAAAATTCTATCTTTCTCCCTCTCTCTCTATATATATGAGCTTTCTATCTCCATATGTGATGATTTAGGCCAAAAAATGCTCAAGGCTTCCTTTGGGGCTCTATTGTGGATAGAAGGAATGTACACTTGGTGGCCAGGATGATGTGTGCAAAGAAAAACTAAAAGGAGGATTGGATTATGCCATTTGAAAAGACTGATATACCCTTGTTAAAAATTAAAATATAAACAGTAACGCAGACATCAGAACTACTCTCCACCATCCCCTACCATTAATGGATGTTGGTTTCATCGTTCAACTCTTCCTCATGTCCTATGAAATGGATGAGTTAAGCAGTGATGCTAAATTATCAGAAAAATGCTTTCTGGATTCTATACGTTACTTGAGAATCAACTTCCATTCTTTATTAATGAAGAGTTGTTAATAAAGCCTTTCCCTTCATTAGAGCATTGACATATAAGTATTTTGAGTATTATAATGAACAAAAAATTAGAGCCTAATCCTGATTACATTAAGATAAAGCATTTTACAGATCTTATTAGGTTGTTTTATTTGCAAGGAGAAATGCCACGGCAACATTTGTTGACAATAGTGAAGTTTGATTAAGGAAAATTAAACTACAATGAATCCAAAATGCCAATTAAGCTGTGTGTTTATCTGAATTTCACTTTAATTCCATTGTCAAGATCACCTCACCTATGTTCAATCACACAAATCATGTTCTGAGTATCTAATCAATTTAACTCCCATTTTGAAATACAGAAATTACCAATTACAAAATAGTGGAAGCAAGACAGACACAATAGAGAAGCTGAAATTCCCATTTTGAAACTCTAAACTAAAGTGCCTCAGTCACTCATTGTGATGATCAAATTAAATATGCTCCATCAACCATCTTCTAATCCACAACCATTGTGATTGAACCAAAACTGATTGAGTATTTTTTGCTTACAATTACACTCTTTCAATTTCATTTATAAGTCATTTCAATGTATTTTATATAAAAAAACTCTAAACCTTATTAACTTTACCTTAGACATAGAGTATATCTCGAGGAAGCAAACTTGCTGTAATAATAAATAAATGATAAACTGGTATATTAATATGAAAAATTCACCAAAGTGATTTATACATATAATCAAAATATGAAACTCCTCTTTATGCCCTTGGAAATACGCACATAAATGAGATTATTGTAGTGTACGTCATTTGATGAGCACATCTCTTCTATCAGCATTTTTATCTTTAATGAATGAGCAGGAGCCCCATGCGCCATGCAATTAAGGCCCCGTCTAGTTCGGTGAAAATTGGCCGATGGAATAGGAAAATCAAAATTTTCCAGTGACGGCGGCTGTTTGGTTCACCTTTCAAATGGAAAATGGATTCCAACGGTGACCAATTTTCATTCATATGCCGGAACCTCTCTTCCCACCTAAAATGGTGGGAAGCCAAATTCATTCACACAATGGAAGATGGCAAAAGATGGATTTTCCCTAACATGCCATTGCAAATAAAACTTGAAACAAACTCAGGTGCAGTTCATTCCACTGCTGAAGACGGAGAAAAGAGGAACAGAAGTAATGGCGATTTTCCATCTACAGATACACGCACATAGATATATATATAATTATTTTATATATAGCTTTGAGCACCTTCACCGGAGAACGGAACAAGCAAATGTGGTAGGAGAATGAAACAAACAAACATCGCTGGATAAGACGAGCACGTCGGCGGAGAAGAAGAGCACCTTCACCCATTCGAATGGGGTGAGGATGTGGTACAAATATATCAACTCATCCTCAGCGCATTAGAATGGGGTGAGGATAGGGTGAAAATATTTCACTATGAAGCTGAAAACGAAGGGTGTCATTAGAATTGGAAAAAGGCTCATTTGAATGAGAGGTTTAAAAATTTCAATACGCATTCGAATGTGTTGAAGATATGGTGAAGATGAAGGGTGTCATTCGAATGAGTCAAAGTCTCATTCAAATGATACCCTTCCAAATTCCACTATGAAGCTGAAAATGAAGGGTGTCATTCGAATGGGAAAAGGCTCGTTTGAATGAGAGGTTTAAAAATTTCAATACACATTCGAATGTGTTGAAGATATGGTGAAGATGAAGGGTGTCATTCGAATGAGTCAAAGGCTCATGGGAAAAGGCTCATTCGAATGAGAGGTTTAAAAATTTCAATACGCATTCGAATGTGTTGAAGATATGGTGAAG
>JANTPZ010105250.1:0-11223 GCA_025593235.1 Vachellia pachyceras
TTGGCTGAACCCAAATCCTAACAAATCATCAAACTCGAAATCAATAATATTTCTGCGACGCACCTTTCTGATCTCTCCAATTGCTGGGTTCCACAGTAGAAGGGGAAAAGGATATCTATCATCGTTCCCACAAATTTCAACGCAGAGCAAGCCATTGCTGGAACCAACGATCCTAGCAAGAATCAAATTGCTCAATGGTGAATTGTCAACTTCAAGGACTTGCTTGTCGCGATCATCACCTTCCAGCACACCAACTTGCATTTGTATGGAACCGTGCCATTTGAGGAGAAGCGAAGGGTTTTGATGGCTAGAGTGCTTGAGGTGGTCTTGAATGAAGGACGGACTCTTTATGAGATTCCTCCAATTTTTGCATACGCATTGAAACCGGGTTAAGGATTTCGCTGGAAGTCTTTTGAGGATGTTAAGAATGAGATCATGGGGAAGAAATATTGGATTGTTGGGTTCATCATTCACAGTGCTTGCTGTTCGTGAAGGAGAAATATCAACGGTGTTGGAAGGTTGTTCTCTAACAAGAGCTCTGATGGTACGATGCAACTTCCATTGAAAAAATGGAGGGCGGGCTTTGTGGGTCTCTTCAGACGATGCTTCTTGGTTTTTTTGCTGTGGTCTTCTTTTCCCTACCAAAGAATGACAGATATGAACATACTATCTTT
This sequence comes from Vachellia pachyceras, assembly GCA_025593235.1. Classification (NCBI taxonomy): domain Eukaryota; kingdom Viridiplantae; phylum Streptophyta; class Magnoliopsida; order Fabales; family Fabaceae; genus Vachellia; species Vachellia pachyceras. Next base: position 675 of record JANTPZ010105250.1, read on the forward strand.
CTGTTCAAAAGAACACAAGAAATAATTTCGCAATGGAAAAAACTAATAAAAATATGAACATCGTGACGAGAGCACTCACAAAATAGTTGCATCGTGATGATGGTGCCTTGCTTTTTGATACTTGTCGAACCGTGGGTTTGAAACCAGCAATCTCAGCAATTTTTGGGGTGAGAAATGGTTGCTTGTTTTCCAGTCTCCTTGTTAATTCTTTAGTATGTTTTGAAAGACTTAGAGGAGGGCCTCTATTTATAAGCCAGAAATCATAGCATACTAATATAGGTTACAGTGTATCTCTACCAACATTATAATGTACATTTTCTGAAGTCAGTGAATCTCAATTTATTCGAGTATTAATATAGATTGCATTGCGTCTCTTTTTTTTGATACAAAAATTTTAGAAAAGGAGTTGGGCTCACCCACGATCCAAGGGTAGGGCATCTAACTCATGATCCACTGGGGCCTCTTCCTATGGACATTGGAGCAAGCCAAGCAAGCCCTTTGATCTGGAACTACAGGTAAGTCAACCCAGCTTCACTAAGTTGCGGAGATGCCTCCCCAGACGCCGTGACTAGGGCCACAATAAAGTGGCACTCCCCATATCAAACCATCTCCCTTTAGATGAGAGTACTAGCCCAATCCTTTCGTTAGTTGAACACACGGACGATGGGTAAATTGCATTGCATCTCTAACGATAACATAATGTGCATTTTTTAAAGTCAATAAATCTCAATATATTATGTGCATATGAATGTTTACACGCTTAATAAATTGATTCATTAATGAGGGATTAAACAGAAAGGAAGAAGAGATTAATGATTCATGAAAGTCATAATTAAATTCTTTAAATGCTAAGATGTCAAAAATATCAATATATTTTTTAAAAAGCTGGAAAACCACACTTTTCATGTACCGTAATCTTATTTCCCCGATATAATGAATCAATATAAGGAATATCTTTATTAGGCATTTTCTTTTTTTATATATATTAGGCCAACATTTTTGTGCATTTATTTTACACACATTGTAAGAGTATTGTTCAACATTTTTGAAGATTGGAAAAAAAAGGCAATGTTTTGTATATATACATATCCTTTCATTAAAAATATGAACCGGTACGTAGTAATAAGTTGGTAAATGGTTAAATATTGAAAGAACTTGCTTTTTCGTAAAACCTTTTATAGAATTTAAATTTTCTTGATGAACTTGTATACTATACTGCCTTCGTTTCTATATATAAAATATAATTTGTAATATAAATTTTATAAAATCTGAAACCCCTGACTAATTTAATTCCTTTTATTTGGCATAAAAGGATGCTTCACCAGCTACGGCGGTACTTGTATCTGCATTAGCCTTATATTCAAATAAATCGATACAAAACTTTTCTCATATACTTACTTCTTGAAAAATTAACTTATACCGCTAATCCATAAAGGCACAGTATGTGTGTGTATAGACTAAGTACCATCTTGCAATGTCCGCGAGCGCATAAAGTGATTAAACAAAGGTAACAGGATGAACTATGGAAGGAGCACACTATTGGTAAACCTGAAAACACGGGTGAGGTAAAATAATGCTATCATTATGTCAAATACAATCAGTAAAAGAGCAAATATGTTAGCAAGATTGTAGCATCCATAACAGTTATCAAGGCCAACTTTACTGTGCCACCAAACCTGCTCTTGATCTGTTGTGGATTCATTTCCATAAGAAGTTCGTACACGAAAAGACAACTTACAAAAACATCAAAATTTTGGGTTAAGGATTCTCAACATGAATGATATCAATTCGTACAAGACTTTCAGCATAACTGAGAACCCGTAGGCCATCATCATATTCACGGGCATGAAATGTATCAAATTCATTAGTAACATGATTGATCAGGTAAAGAAAAGATTTTCTTCCATCATTATCGTCTTCAGATTCAAATTGAGGTTTGCAGACAATTTCATTGCTCCAAGTAGTGATGGGAAATAATATTGACAAGCTTGGACAAGGGCTGAAAAGAAAAGCATCCGTGAGTCCAAATCCACGTCTTCTCTGATGTATCTGAAACTTACTCCATCACCCACAATTCAACACAAAATTCACAATCTTGTCCAAATTCCATCTGACACAGACCACACCGATGTTGTCCTCACACACAGTAAGACTTTGTGTTGTCCAGTCATTATCATTTATATCGGGCATTGGCATCCATGTAAACACTTCATTTGCTATCGCACAATAGTCATCATCTCCATTTTCATCTTCCTCATACCCAAACCAAAACACGTATCCATTGGTACTACTAACAGTTTCAAGACTACTTCCTTCCATGACTTCGTACGTAATGAATGCAATTCAACTCGATTCATTCGATAAACCAAATGCTTACTCTCGGTACTCTGCATATAAAATATCACAATCTTGTAATCATTAACAATTGGACTGAATCCAAATCCTACTTCGTATACACCTTTAAAATCATTGATACTTATGGGCACCTCTTTAATTTCTCTAGTTGCTGGATTCCGCAATATAATGGAATTTGAAGATCCATCACTAACACAGAGCAAGCCATTGCTGGACCCATATGTGTGAAAGTGGGATAAGGGTGAACTCTGAACAACTACTTCTCGCATGTCACAAGCTAGCAAAACCCAGTGGAAACCAGAGGATCCACACCATTCGAGGAGAAGCGAAGCGTTTTGATGACTGGAGCAGAGAAGGTGCTCTGCTATAAAATAAGGCTTATTGATAAGATCTCTCCAATGTTTGCATACACATTGAAATCGGATTACAGATTTCACTGGAAGCCTTTTGAAAATGTTAACCAATATATCATCAGGAAGAAAGGGTCTATCATCGCCTTCCATTATCAAGGGCTTCATAGTTCTCTCCATCGAGGAAAGGTATCAAAGCTTGGAAATTGCAGAGGGGGTCGAAAAAGACGATGGGTTAAGAGGAACAAAGTGTACCAGATTAAACCATCATCACCAGCCACAGCATATTAGCCTGCAATTTAGGCATATAGAGTCAGATATGCAAAAGTCTAAGCAGCAAAACTATCAACAATACTTCATTTTTAACATCACCAAACCAGCAGATACTACAACATCATTATTTTGCAAAATTGACAAGAACCAAAGCAGAATAACAAAATTGAAGCACCGAACCATCACCCAAATCAGTTTTAGAAAAACAAGAAAAATCACGGAACAAGAAAGCAAACTGACAGCAAATCTCAAAACGAAATGTGAGAAGTAATAGACAAAACAAGACTGCAAACGAAAGGAAAAATAGCCACTTGAATGAATAATACATTCCGGGCTCATTCACCATTTATCAACAGTGCCAAAACGTACGGAGCCAATTACAATGTGCCATCTGTATATCTAGGAATATTCCAGAATTCTATACCTAAATAAGAAAGGATAATGTAATTAGTAACATTAGCTACACAGTTAATACAAGAGAATACATGACTAATCCTAACTGCCTCCTTTCACTTTGACCCCTCCTCTGATGTGAGAAAGAACATCAGTAACACCCAATTGATCTCTTAAATAACAGAACCTGAGATGTGTCAGAGGCTTTGTAAGGCAGTCGGCTAGTTGTGCTTTTGTTGGAATATATTGAACTGATAGCTTGTCTTGCAATACCTGGTCTCTCACATAATGAGCATCAATCTCTATGTGCTTGGTTCTAGCATGACATACTGGATTAGAGGCAATAGCTGAAGCGCTGGTATTATCGCACCAGATTACTGGAGCCTGTCTCAGCTTCAGCTGCAGTTCAGACAAAAGTGAGGTAATCCAAGAAATCTCAGCAACCGTGTTTGAGAGAGAGTGATACTCAGCTTCTGTGCTCGAACGAGAGACAACTTTCTGCTTTTTAGAGGACCAAGCAACTAGAGAATTCCCAAGAAAGATACAGAATCCTCCCACAGACCGTCTATCATCTGGGCAAGTGGCCCAATCTGCATCTGAGTAGGCAATTAGATTAATGTTTCTTGAGGGAGTTAACTGAATTCCTAGGTCCATTGTACCTTTTAGGTAGCGCAGAACCCTCTTCACAGCTGTCCAATGTTCAATGGTAGGATTAGACATGTATTGACTAAGTTTGCCAACACAAAAATTGATATCTGGTCTAGTGTTGCAGAGATATTGTAATGCCCCAATTGCACTTCTATAAATTGTTGGATCTTCAAGAGGAATACCATGGTGAACTGATAGAGGCTTTCCCAATGCCATGGGAGTTCGCACAGAAGCTGCATTGCTCATTTGGAACCTGTCAAGAATATCCATGATATATCTCTTTTGTCCCAAGAAAAGTCCTTTGTCATTCCTATGTATCTCAATGCCAAGGAAATAGTGTGCTGCACCCATGTCTTTAAGAGCAAACATCTTATTAAGTTTGTGTATGAACAAGCTTAGACTATTTGAATTGCTGCCAGTCACGAGTATATCATCCACATAAACAAGGATGATCATAATCTGCTTTTTATCAGCATAGATAAACAGAGAGGAGTCGCTTTTTGAATTAAAAAATCCCCAAGTCAGCAAGGTTTCTTTCAACCTATCATACCACGCCCTTGGTGCTTGTTTTAGTCCATAAATGGCCTTAGATAATTTACACACATGATTAGGATAAGCTTTATTCACAAAGCCCTCAGGTTGATCCATGAACACAGTTTCATTCAAGACACCATTCAAGAAGGCATTGTTAATGTCTAATTGTCTTATGACCCAACCAAAGGAAACAGCTAGAGCTATCACAACTCTGACAGTGACAGACTGAACAACAAGGCTAAATGTTTCATTGAAATCCACACCTGCAGTTTGTTGAAAACCTTTAGCTACTAACCTGGCTTTAGGTTTGTCCAAGGTTCCATCTGCTTTGTACTTGGTCTTGAAGACCCATTTACATTCCACAATGCTTCTTTGTCCTGAATAAGGCACAAGACGCCATGTTTTGTTGCTCACAAGGGCTTTATACTCATTTTCCATAGCCTTTTTCCAGAGTGGATGAGCCAAAGCTTCTGAAACAGATTTAGGTTCAGCCAAACGTAGATTGGAAGTCCCAACAAATGGTGTCTTCCTCTTGAAAATACCCTGCTTACTCCTGGTCACCATAGAATGCTGATTTTGGGTGACTGATTTACTATCAGCAGCTTCGCAAATACCATGATGTTGCTGTACAGAGGAGTGAGTATCGGCAAAATCATATAACTGCTCAGAGAAGTGACTATTAGAGGGCTGGTTCTGTTCCTGCCTAGATCCAGAAATAGGAGAATCCTCTGAAACACCAAGAGATGAAGCATTTGTTCTGAGATTAGAACTAGAATTCTCAGTAGTATCTCCACTTGGAAGACCTGAGCCACGGACTTGGCTAGTATCAGCCAAGTCAGTTTGAGACCCTGAACTACAAGCCTGAGTTGTACCATCAATACATATTCTCAGATTATCAGCAGCTCCATTAACAATTTGATCAGAAACAGATTTGCCAGCAAGAGAAAAATGTGATGTTTCCATAGGAAAATGGGAATATGAGACCATTTCGTTTTGAGTGGGCTGCCTCATATCTGAAAAGCCATCATGAAAAGGAAAAACCATTTCATTAAACACCACGTGTCTAGATATGTACATTTTTCCGGTAGAGCTGAGATATTTATAGCCCTTCTGCATACCACTATATCCCATAAACACACACTTTGTGCTGTGAAATTGGAACTTGTGCACGTGAAAGGGTCTTAGGCATGGATAACAAGCACACCCAAACACTTTGAGATAGGAATAATCTGGTTTCCTTTTATACAACAATTGAAAGGGAGAAATACCCTTCAAAACTTGAGTAGGCAGCCTGTTAATCAAGAATATAGCAGTAGAGAATGCTTCCCACCAATAACATAGAGGCATTTTGGCTTGGGCAAGTAAGGTTAAGCCCATTTCAACAATATGTCTATGTTTTCTTTCTATCCTTCCATTTTGAGCAGAAGTGTAAGGGCAGGAATGGCGAAAAACAATCCCACAATCATCCAAAAGTGATTGAAATTTCCTAAATTCTCCACCCCAATCACTTTGGAGAACCTTGATCTTTTTGTCAAACTAATTTTCAACCATATTCTTAAAATGTTTAAAAACATTAATTGCTTCATCCTTGGTTTTTAGAGGATAAGCCCATGTATATCTGCTGTAGTCATCTAGAAAACTTATGTAGTATTTGTGCCCACCAGTTGAACATAGAGGAGCTGGACCCCATAAGTCAGTATGAATTAGTGACAGAGGAGCATCATCTCTCGAATTGGACAGAGAAAAGGGCAATCGGTGAGATTTGCCTAGCTGACAAGATTCGCAGAAATTAAAAACATCTTTATTTGTATTGTGTAAAAGCTTACAATCAGACAAAACCTGACTGAGAACTTTACTATGAGGATGTCCTAATTTCCTATGCCAAGACTCCAAAACATAAACAAAGGCATAACAGCGATTCTTAGACAATGTTTGACTCATAACTGATCTGGAACAAGAAGATGGCGATTGAGTTGATGCTGCAAGCTTGTATTTGCCACTACTTGGAAATCCATGTGCCAGAACTTGATCAGTGTGTAGATCCTTCACAAAACAACCATGTGAATAGAAGGCTACATAAACCGGGTTCTCTTCTGTCAATTTCTTAACACTTAACAAATTCTTGGTCATATTAGGAACCACTAAAACATCACTCATTTTGAGCAATTTGGAGTCAGCACAAGATAAAAAGGAATTTCCAGATTCTGTAACATGTAGAGGATAACCATCACCAACAATAATTTGATGATTACCTGTATCATTGGTCTTAGAGTCCACATGTGTTGAGGATGAAGCAATGTGATGGCTGGCACCACTGTCCAGATACCAGGCTGGATCATCCAAAGTTTCATTTCTCGCAGTGAAAGCTGAGGCATCAGGGAAAACACTCGAGCCACTAGCTCTATTAGTAGAATGACCATCATAATCCTTATCATAACGCCTATAGCATGAACGTACCTCATGACCATACTTTTTGCACAACTGACATTGAGGTCTGTCCTATGCATCTGTTTTGGTCGCAACATTCCAAGGCTTGGATGCTCCACGACCCCGAGCTCTATTTCTGTTACCTCGAGCTCTCCAATGACCACGGCTGCCACGTTGTCCCTCAGAACGCACAGAGACATTCGTAAAGGCCTGAGTAAGGGAGGCAGTGTTATGTAGTTGTTCCAACCTTGCCTCAAATGTCATAAGCTTCAAGTGTAGCTCAGCCCAGCTCAAGTTTTCTCTATCTGCTAAATAGATAACAAGAGGGTTGTAATCACTGTCCAAGCCAGATAAAACTTGTGTGACCAGATCTTCGGCAGAAACAGGACTCCCTGCCACCGAGAGCTTCTCAGAGAGAGTCTTCATCTTGCTCAGGTATTCTTCCATCTTCAGCGAGCCTTTTTGCATACACTGGAACTCATATTTCAGCAACTGAACAAGAGCCTTGGCGTTAACACCATCTAAGCTTTTTGCTGATGTCCAGAGTGCCCGTGATATCTTACACTGTGTCAGTTGAGAAGCTACCTCTACCGTCATCGTACCGTAGAGCCATGCGAGAAGAATCTGATCAGTGACCATCCAGTCATCGAATGCTAGATTAGGAATAATATCGGCTATTTCATCAAGCATATACTCCGAGGGGACTGCTTGGGTGCCGAAAATATGACCATCGAGGCGATGACCACGAATGACCGGAAGCAGCAAGGACTCCCAGAGCAAGAAGTTCACACCATCGAACTTCACCGGACTAGCTTGGCTTAGTGAGTTGAGAAGAGGCACAGATCTTGTGGAAATGACAGGTGCTGCCGACGGAGGAGGAATGGAGTGAGCAGTGGGTTGAGCGGAGGAAGGAGCGTCTGAAACAGAGTGAGGTGATGGAGTCACGTTTTCAGACGTGTGGGACGGCTGAGCAGGTATGGCAGTGGTAGCTGAGGGTGAGGCCATGATGCGTGTCTTCTCTGCTCTGATACCAAGACAAAACAAGACTGCAAACGAAAGGAAAAATAGCCACTTGAATGAATAATACATTCCGGGCTCATTCACCATTTATCAACAGTGCCAAAACGTACGGAGCCAATTACAATGTGCCATCTGTATATCTAGGAATATTACAGAATTCTATACCTAAATAAGAAAGGATAATGTAATTAGTAGCATTAGCTACACAGTTAATACAAGAGAATACATGACTAATCCTAACTGTAATTAACAAAATCATGTCTAAATCGACAGGAAACCAGCAATTTGAAGACTACAACAACAAAAAGTTACAAAGAAATGAAAAGAAGAAACCAAGCTTTGATCCATGCTTCAGTTTCATTGTTCAAGCAAATACATCACGAGAAGATGAAGAAAAGGACGATGGAGGCGAACGGAAAATGAAAAGGACACTGTAGGTGTGGTCGCCAAGGAGTTGACGGAGCCACGAACAGCGACTGAATTAAAAAATTTCTCTGGCGATGGGCTTCTTGTTGGAAATTTATTATATTAAGTATATATTATTATATTCATTTAGATATTATATTAATATATATAAATGTACCACTGGATGTGTCCCGCATTATTATTTGAATTACAAATGAAGAGTTGCATTTAGGGGTTGCGTCTGGTCATTGAATCCTTTAACAACCTTGATGGGAGGTTATATAAGGAGAGGCCGGTGCTCAGAACGGATACGAAAAACAAACGTTATTTGTTCAATCACGAATTCCCTGACGGAGTGACGGTGTTCGACGGTCCATCGCTGTGCCAGAAATTCTCGTTCAAAAGAATTCAAGTAAATCTCAAAGAATATACACTATGGCAAGAGGTACGTAAGACTTTCGCTGCACTCTGAATCTGGATTTATGGATTTATGTCCAACATGTGGTATCAGAGCCAGATTTATCTCTGCCTGGTGTTTTAGAAAATTTGGTTCTGGAAAAATTTGTTTTGGGATTGAGATATACGTGTGTATGCATGGCTGCCTGTCTGGAAACACAGTTTTTTCTGCATGTATATACGCATATGGTGCCCAAAATGCTTTTCCTGTTGGTTTTTTGAATCTGTGAATACGTTATCTTTTGGAATTTATGATTCTGGGTATTGGCTGTTCTCTGTGAAAATTTTCATTGCTCTGTCATGGGTTATCGCTGGATGAGAGTTCATAATTTTCGAAAGCTTTCCTGTTCTCGTGCGTCTGCAATTTTTTGTGAACGTCTGGAATTTAAAATGCAGAATTAAATGACTGCATATATGGACCTATTCATTTGGCATATCGGTTTTTTGGTTCCCTTTTCATAAATATGGAACTCGCCGGATTCCATGGCTGTTTTTCGCCGATGAAATCGCCATTTTCAGACTCACCGGCGCAAAGAATGAATTGGATTTTTGCATGTGATTTTGGAAAATATGTTTGGATATAGATTTGCCCAAACATGCTTTTAGGATTGTATTCCTTCTGTTTTCATCGTGTTCGGTGTGAAAAACGGTGACCAAGACCTTCATTTTTGTTGGCCGAAATGGAATCCATAAATTTAAGGATTTCATGGTTTTGAAACTATTTTTATGCTCCTTTCATTCATTGGATTATATTTCCAATGATTTCGGTTAGAAAGGACGAACAGAAAGGCATCAAATTCGCCGGAAATCGCGTCCGTAAACGTTCAGAACGGCGGGTCTTGAATCGGGTTTCCGGGTCGGGTCCGTGACCCAGCGGGTGAAGAAGGAGGCCAAACGTGCGTTTTGATTAAGCAGCATTTGGATTTCTGCGTTTTTGGAAATGTGATTTTGGAAAAAGCGCTTCCTTACAGAATCGCGTTGTTCTTAGGACGTGTTTGGTTGTCTGCGTTTGTGGAAAAGTGCTTTTGAAACAGTTATTAAAATCCGAACTGGGCCTGTTATTGCTTCTGGGCCTGATGATGTTTTTTAAAATCGTTGGGCCGTCGAATTGGGCCTGCAGTTTTAAAAAAATAAAACTGTTTGGGCCGGTTTTGGCTTTCGGACTGGGCCAAAACAAAAAAGAAAGAAACTGTTTGTTTTTTTTGGGCCACTTTTTTATGACTTTTCTGGCCATTTTTTTTCTTTGGGCCTGACAGAAACATAGTTTTGGGGCTATTTTTTATGATTTCTCTCACTAAGTTTTTTTTTTATTTCAATTGTATAATTGGAATTCATGCTTTTATAGAGATTGATTAGAGCAAAATAAATATTATAATATGGATATTTATGATATTTGTTTATTTATTAGCTCTACATCTGTTTATTTATTTATTTAGTTCTACAATTTTTGTATGAATTATTCAAATTGTCTATAAATTTATATATTATTGCTCTTTAGGAAATTATAATTATTTTGAAATTTGGAATTAATTCTGAATTGATATTTATATGAGCAATTTTATATGAAGCATGAATTAGTGGGAGAATTTTAGTTATCTAGTTACATATTGTTAATTAGATTAACTGTTAAATTTTCATTATGTTATTGTTGCATATTTATGTATTTAAATGCACAAAAAGATATTCGT
>JANTPZ010105253.1:0-10143 GCA_025593235.1 Vachellia pachyceras
GCGCCTTTTCCTGAGTCCCTGGCCTTCTTTCAACTGGACCAGGTAACCCGGGGCAACCGACTAATCCGGAGCGAGGAATACACGTGGCGCACCCCTGTAAGGTGCTTTGCACCAAGGGTGGGTTACCTCTACCCCCGAGCGTTGCTCCCAGGGATCGAACACTCGACCCCTGGGGTGGTGACAGCCGCGCTGACCACTGCACCACGACGCCCGGTGGTACATTTCAATCTAGTTAGTTACTTTTATCTCCTTTTTTGCTCCCAAAAACAAAAAGTTCTCTACTTTACTTTTATTTTTAAAAAAGAAAAAGTAATATTGACAATAACAAGAATGCAAACATTAGAAATGGGTATACTAATTTTATAAGCAAGAGGCAAATTATAACTAAATATATGCCTATATATCTCCTTCAACCAGTTTTCCTCTTTTTTAAAAAATGAAATGTAAAAAAAAACAATATTATTTCCCAAAAGGATATGTACAACAGGACAGCCATCCCTCCTTTAACTTGAAGATAACGTAACCCAATGAACCATTATCTCTTTGCTTTTAAAAAAAAAAAAAGGGGGGGGAAATATTTTCACATGTATCGAGATAAAACATTTTACATAAAATTACTTTAAAAAAAAAAGCTCATCCATAGATAACGGTTTCTTTTCTCGCAAATACCGGCTCCATTTAAATATTATTATTAGGGAGTTTTTGTGTGAATTCGACTAATAAACTAAAAGCAAGACACTATGACAATTCAGGATGCACAAAATTTAATTTAATTAGTCAGCCTCCCAAAAAGTATTGCTTAAAAATGAGTTAAAAATAATTAAATGTCCGTTTAGAAGTTTCGATTACAACTTAATTTTTTAGACCTGCCTCACATCTAAGAAAACGTACCGGGGAAATTGTTATGAAGTTTTAAAAGGGAGACTTAATTATCAAAACGTTTGAGTGAGAAGGGGAAAACATTAACAAGTTGTCATTTCTTGCAATGCACACTTCTCATTTGTTATTGAATTTTGGGGTAATTAGGTCATTTTCTTGAGACCCCATGATAATTCCCTTGTAGTGTCTAACAAAAAGAGTTATCCTTCATAATATTAGTTATTTAGAGAATTCTTAACTATCATTTCATAATTTTATCCTTATTTATCAATCCTTCACAAAACAAAAGCTGCTTGAATTTAAAACATATATAATGAGCTAACTAATATAATATTTCTTAATAGAGACGGAATGAACGGCAATGACTTGCTCTGAGAAGGTAATACCATTACTTACCATAAAAACCAATTAACTAATTTGGACATACGAGAAAATAAAAATAAAAAAAGGAATTAGCTATACCCAGAATCAATTTGGAAAAAGATAAAATGAATGAGGAGATTATATATTCAAAAGCAATTCCTGAGCGAGTTGTTATTACTTAGAAGATAGAGGGGTGAGAAGGGAAGTGGGTTTGCGAGTGTAGGTACCTGCAATGAGGATGAGGAAGTGAATGTCAAGGCGTAGATGGCGGAGTGAGGAGAAGGCTCTGAGGAGAATGGGAACGAGAGCAACCGCCACAGCTCCTAAAGCCACGTACTGGAGAGGCGCGTACACGTACCTGAAGGCTGACACCGCCAGCAATATGCCCGACGCTATTGCGTATGGGCTTGGCCACTTCTCTCTCCTCTCCTTCCCACTCTCATCCCCGTACACCCTCACGCTGGCCTCCATTCTTGCCTGGTTCAACGCCTTCGCTGCCACCCCCCACCACCACAACCAAATATAAACATTTATAATCCTCACATACAGTGTCTGTGTGTGTGCACATGATTGGTTAGCATTGGATCGAATATTAGAATGGAATCGCGCGCATTCTCATGGACTTTGCATACATTTATTAGGCATGTTCCATATGTATTTATCGAAATCTGTTAAAAAAATGAGTTACGGATTCTGATATAATTTTACAGATTTAAAAATGTTTTTGTACATGTTAGAAAAATTGTTTGGCAAATTTCGGCAAAACAAAACAAAAATCTTATCTCCAGCCAAAACAGAGCATAATAACTGTTGCGCGGCATCTGACTCAATTGATTCAATAGCTCTGCCACCGTGTGAGATTAATTCAGACGAGAGTGGTAATTATTGACGAGAAAAGGCGAGAGAGAGAGAGAGATGAGAAGCGTGGATTTTACCGATTTGAAAAGGCGAAATGACGAGGGTGTCGTGGACGACAATGACGGTTCGCGAAGGGACGATGACTGAGACCTCTTTGATCCCTTCCAGAGGTTTCATGATGTTCTCGATCAGCGGAACCTCCGACGAACAGCAAAGTCCGGCCACATCGAAGTAGCTCTTCTTCATCTTTCTCTCTCCTTCCTTCTTCCGTTCCTGCTCCCTCATCATTCTATTTTGCTTCACTCCCCAACCTTTGTGTGTGTCTATGATCCTTAATTATATCCAATTGACAGAGCATACAGCTAGGCTCGCTGTCCAATCCTGCAGATTATAAAAACAGAGCTGAACATCAGAGAGAAACGTTTTCAGGTTGGAAGGAGAAAATACACGGAAGAGAGAGAAGAAGAGAAGCGTTAACAAGAGGTGTAAATGAAAACATGGAAACACAGATTCAGTTTTTGAAGAAGAAGAAATGGTGAGAGGAATTAGAGAAACGGGTTACCTGATGATGTTTACAAAAGGGAAAGATGACACAAGTTGATGAAGCTTGGTATGTTTGGAGGGGAGCTTTATAAAGGGCGGTTCATGCTTTTATAGAGCTCATCCCATGTGACCTCCCACCTCACTCAAATTCTAAATAAACATGGCGTGACAAAATTATCAATATCAATTTCTCAATATATATATATATATATAAACAAATGCCCTATGCACGAGCATATCCAATTCCACCAAAAAAAAGTCCTGAGGAGGAATACAATATTATCCAAGTGTTAAGAATCCACGTCAGCCCGCCAACCAACAGGTTACATTTCTATGTCAGAGCCTATCAACCAGCTAACTTTTTTAATAAAATTCCTTTTTTTTTTTTTGCCAAAATTTCCCCATAATACTATAGAATCATATAATTCTTTTTCTACCAATAAATTTTTAATAATAAAATTTTATCAAATTTTCAAAAAATATAAGTATTAATTTTTTTATAATTTTAAATATAGTATTATCAAAAGTTGATATGGAAAAATAAAATATTTTATATTATTTTTAATGTATTATTTATTATTTATCATACTTTGCAAAAAAAATTGAGATGAAAAAAGTAAAAGAACATTAAATATAATATTTTTTAAAAAATTAAAAAAAGGTCAGACGAACTGGCCTGTCAACCCATGGGTTCACCCTACCTAACCAACAGGTAAGGTGGGGTCGAACCCGCCAGTAAATGGTGCGTGCACGGTCCAACACATTTTACCAGCTCTATGAACAAAATAGAAAATATGGCATCATAAGACTTAGGAGTCAGTTAATTGCTAAAACTATAAATAATAAAGATCAATTATAGATATCTTTTAAATAATTTGTCGCTAAATTTATGTGATTTACATTTTAATTTTTCATCATTTCCAACTAATTTTTCCCTTTTCAAAACTCAATTACATCATGAAATTTGAAAATAGGGCCTCAGATAATCTATTATTGAGCTTATCTAATTTAATATTACACCGTACATGAACTCCCATTAAATTTGTCAATTTAATAACTCAAATAATAAATAGAAGAGTTTAAAAATGGGGTTTCAATATATTTAAAAAGCATTTGCTTGCAATATTTAAAATGGTTAATTATGTTTCCAATCAAGTAAGGGCAATTTAGTCTATAGACAATTTTTTGAAGACCAATTACCTTAATTTTTTCCAAATTTAGGGACATTGATTATCGTTGTGCCTATACGGCCTCTAACAAGATCATTTTATTTAAATAATCAAACTCTCAATTTGTAGTGTAAGTTATAAATTCTATGAAAAATGTGTATTTCTAAACAAAAAAATAGTGACGGATAATTAAGAAGGAAATTCGTCCCAAACTCTATTCTTTTTTTCCTGCATGTGTTGATAGAATAATAAAGGATAAAAATACAAATTTAGTAATGAAGTTATTGGTCAGAAACACCCAATATAATTATTTTTTAAAGGCGTAAATTTAGAAAACATCAATTAACAAAGGTGCAGATTTAACACTGTTATTGACCTCCCTAACTTTATTAACCAACTATCATATTTTAGGGTTCTTAACTTCATTGGATCATTTAAATAATTAAAACTATTCATTTTTTCTTAACTTTCTTCGTGAAAGTTACTATAAATAATTTTATCTTTTTAATAGTAATCAAAATTTCTCATTTTTACTTAAATTTTTTAGAATAAAAGAAAAAAGTTAAGTAAAAAAAGGAGTAATTTTAATTTCCGTTAGAAAAAAATTATTGAAAGCAACTTTTATGAAAGAAATTAAGTAAAAAGTGATAACTTTAATTACCCAAATAATCACAAAAGTAGTTATAAATCCTAAAATATATCAGTTGGTTAATGTAGTTAGAGAGGGTTAATAATATGTTTAAATTTACACTCTTATTAATTTATTATTGCTAAATTATATCTTAAAAATTAAATGTGCTGAAAATTTCGGACTAATAATTAACTTTTTTTTGCTAAATTTACAGATTTGTTAATAAAATGTACAAGTGAATCATGGTTTGGTAATAAAACATATAACCATCGGGACAATTACACATGGAATCCAACTCTAAACTCCACGTTTTCTTGTCATTTCTGTTCCGTATTGACTTTTATCTCAAAATCTAGTGAGAATTCACTAAGGTACAGGTTATACAGTACCAGTTTCTTTTAGCAGCAAATTACTTTTTCAATTAGATATAATAACTATAAAATAAGTATATAAGAACAGTTTTATATTAATTTATGTAAATATACTTTTTCAATATTGATATAAATAGGCCTATATAATGCTAGATGCCTTTTACATAGTGTGGAAAAAAATTAAACACAGAGAGACTAAAAAATCCATATTTACACGGGATAATCTCAATTAAATCTAATTAAAATATCAAAATACAAAGTTAGCATTCGATTTTGTCAAATCCCTAATTAAACCAAATAACCTAATTAAAAATTTTTAAATGTTATTAAAAGAAGAAAACACCTTTTATAGGCCTATTGAGAAATCATTGAAAGCATCACCACTATTGAGAAACCATCGTAAAAACATTTAAAACACGATTTGATTGTAATAATGAAAAAGATTTAATAACTTCGTGTGTGACACAGTTATATATAATTCTTGGATAAATAAACTAAATGAACAATTTAAAGTCACAAAATAAATATTAGCGTTTTTAATTGTATTTATAAGCAATATTCTCTCACATAAGGTTAGTTATATGTATACCCAACAATTTGGTTTTTTGAAAAAATTTAACAAATTTTATATTTGGACCCCCAATTCATTATATGCCTCTCGTATTTTCCCACCACTTCTCTCTAACACATTATATCCATACATAAATAAATGTATATTTGGAAGAAAAATTATTTCTCTTGAATATTTATTGTTTTAATTGATTTGAATCAATATTCAATTTTGCATGATTTATATAATTATTGTTTATAAAAAGAAACAAATTGAGTACTTCAATTATATGATCGGCTCAAATATAAGGAAAAACTAGAATGCATATGCAATGATCAATATTAAAACACATGTCATTCGTCTATAAGTATAGGTTAGCAATTTATTGAATTTGCCTATAATTTCTAATGTCAGAACAAGTATTACTCCATTTGTAAAATGATCATCTTCTGACAAATTATTAATAATATCTACACAACTATATGTACCCCACCCAAGAAAATAACTATAAATATAACACTGCTAGTTCTTTACCTATTAAATAAATTCACTTCATTTTCAAATCCCCTAATTAATTAATTTTACTTTTGTTGTTAATTGTAATTTTAATATAATTCAGTGCCTTAAATTAAAATATAAGTTAAAAGTTGGGATTAAAATATTAACTTTTCCTAAACGAATTGATTAAAAGTTAGGGGAGAGATGTAATTACACCAAATTAAAAACACGAAGGGCAACTTTGCATCAAAAAAATATTAGGATATTGGATGTATCTGAAAAATAAGATCATAGTTATAGCTACTTCTTGACTCTTAATTGTAAGAGGGGCTGATTAGGAATTTGTTAAAACCCAAGACCCAAATTTAAATTTACGTTAATTGAATTTAATTGTAATTCTTCTTGCTTATATGCGTAGTTTCATTACTTGTATCCTACTTAGTGCAAGTTTTTTTTTAAAAGAAATGAAAGATAAGAAATGATAATTATATTTCTACGATAAGTTAATATTATAAATTTAAGTTTTCTCAATTTAACATAAGCAAACCTTTCTCCAGCCAAAAAAAGTAAATAATTAAACATTGACTTTCTGTATTTTCATTTATCAGAAAAGATTATTTGAAATACATGGAAATAAACAACCCGATTCTTGATAATTCCTTATTAGCAAATTAATTATAGAATGAGACATTTTAAATGATGTAACTGATCTTTGCAATATACAACTAAACTTTTATAATATGTAATTGAACTTTTATAATGGTACAATGACATATTTCATTCTCTAATTAATTTACTAACCTAAAAGTTTATATTAACCTTTTTTAAGATAAACCTTATAGCCGTCCCACATGGTCACGGCAGTTTTCTTTATGGAAGAAAACAATTTCGAATTTGACTCATATGGTGTATCATTAAGGGCTTGTTTGAAAGTCATTTTGAAACCTAGGTTTTACAGATTCTGAGGTAAAACCTAAGTTTTGAAAAGTGATTTATATTTGGGAAATTATAGCTTTTACGGATTCCGAGGCAAAAAAAGTAAGAAAGAGTGGGTAAGAAAGAGGAAAGTAAGAAAGAGAAAGAGAAAAAAAGTAAGAAAGAGAAAAGAGAAAAAAAAGTAGTAAAAAAAGAGTATGAAAGAGAAAACATAGATTTTCAAAATTGGGCTGCCAAACAAACCCTAAGACTTCCTATTATATTTCTGTCATATCAGAAATAATTAGTTCATTTACTGCCTCATGCAAAAATTCAGTACTTGCATTGGCCAAAAAAAATTTAGTACTTGCTGCACATTCAAACCTTAGAACTAGTTCAGGTCAAAAAAAAAACCTTAGAACTAGTTGATTTTAAAAAAAAATTAAAGAAATCAATTAACTAATAGATTTATTACATTTTTAAATTAATTTATCTTATCTGTAAATTGAAATTTAATTTTTAATCTCTCAAAATTGAACTGACTTTTATATTGTGCCTGTTTGGGAATGTGGTAGAAAAGTACTTGTACGCAAGTCGAGGTAAATATGTGAAGGAGATTATCTCATTTTACAAAAAAAAATTGTTGAATGTGCGTTTGGCTTTTCCAAACGCTCTAACCCATGTTGATGAAACCGGACCAGACCGGCCGGTTCGAACCGGAAACCGGCGAACCGGCCTCCAGTCCGATCCGGGTGGTGGTTTGACCCCGGTTTGGGGTCAAACCGGTCAACCCGGTCTGACCCGGGATCAACCCGGTCAAACCGGCCGGGGTCAGTGGGTTGACCCGGTTGCCTTTTTTCTTTTTTTTTTAATTTTTTTAAAAAAATTCTTTAAAAAACAAAATAATAATTTGTTAATTTGAAATTTAAAAAATTAAAAAACAGAATTCCTTCTTACATAGACCGATTGTCGCGTTTGCATATATTCATCCTCTTTTTAATTAGTTTTAAAAATGATGAATTATTTTAAAATTTCAAATTTAAAGATTAAAAAATAAAAAAATAGAACCCCTTATCATATATATTTTGATATTTTTTTAGGATGAATATTTCATAATTATAAATAATGTCCGAGAATATATAACGTACAAGTATATGATTAGTTTAGTAATTGTTATTTTATTAATAATAGAATTTACTACTTAGTTTTTAGAATTTTCAATTTTGAATAGTTTGATTGTGTCAATGTGTGATAAAATTTATTTTTTTAATTTTTTATTCCTGACCGGTCTGATCCCCGGTTTGACTCCTGTCTGATCCACTGACCCTTAACCCATTGCCTTGTCCGGTTCAGTCACCGGTCCGGTTTCCTGTACCTTGACTCTAACAGACAAGCCCGTTAACAATTGATGGTAATACTGTTTTGTTAAATTTAGTAAGTTGTTGACAATAAATGAATATGTTGGTAAAAAATAATAAATGAATATATAAGCCAAATAAAAAATCACATGCATAAATAAAAACTAATGGTGTCAATTATAAATTGTTTTTCACTTGATCCCTTTCAAATAAAATTTGAGATATTAAATTTATAAATAAAAAATAAGTTATATTAATAATTTATCAATTGGCATCAACAATGTGTTTCAACGTACTTCAATTTTAATATCATCAGTTTAATTTAAATGTTTAAGCAGATTTACTAATACATTATATATCTACTGTATTAGTCTAGAGGAACCCGGCGGCCTAAGTAGGCCACTCACACACGAATTCGAGGAGTTGTTTGTGATTTTGTTGTTTTAAAAAAGAATTTAATTATAGAAGGATCCAAAAGATAAATGAGGTGTATCTATTGCAATGAAACTTATAGTGCTAATTAGTTGTTTCGAATTTTGGGTAATTAAATCTATTTACGAAGATTTTGTAGTAATTCTCAAAAAAATAATATATTGTCTTTAATATAAAAGTTGTTAACTTTTTTGAAAGAAATTAAGTAAACTAAATACATTATTTAAAAGTATTTTATTTGTATATTATAAAATTATATATTATTTTATAAATCAAGTAAATTAGGTTAGAGAAAAATTTTAAATATAAATATTTTAAAATAATATATTTATCTTTCTTAATATTTTCGAAGAAGTTAATCGACTATTATAACACGGAGAGTTAGTAAAATGGTTGCTGTGAATTTTGTACCTAAGTGCTTAAGCACTTGTCATTTGGGTATTTGTTTTTGCCAATTAGTATAATTATTGTTCGTTGCACAGTGTTTAGCAGAATGAGTATATATTAATTATATCATTACTTATAAGTGGGATTCGTTATACTTTTTATTTATCACTCACACAAATTTATTCTAATAAGGGCATGCAGGATAATATTTAAAAATTATTAAAACAACAAATTCCTTACACGCAGTTTTGACTCATATCTTGCTAAAACAAATTATTGCTTGTAGTTGATTTGTTAAGTTTGATAGTGATTAAACGAATTCAATATTTATATATATTATAATTTTGAACTCAACAAATTATTTTAATATTTTTTCAAACATCCATCAAAAGATTGTGACCCTCCCCCCCCCCCTTTTTAAAGAAGGAATTTTCATTCATTCAGATAAGATTTATTATAAATTAAAGAGTAGTGGTTAGTTAAAGTAATATTCTTTTTAATAACCTTTTCAATTTTTATATGTTAAGAATATTGATTGAAAGAGTATCTACAATTCAAATGTGTTTCACTTTACAATTTTTTTTAATTTTAAGTTTGAATCAAAATGTTGACAATTTCATGATGCTGTATATGATGCCAACACAAGTTTATTAAGGTTAAATCAGTGATTTGATACTGATCACTTCGACTCAAATCTCGAACTTAAAAAGAATCATGTTGCCGAACTATTTTTTAGGTGGCTTAATAATATTTGAATTCGATTAAATGGTGTATCATTTATGAAAAAGTCATATAAGAAAATGAATTTTATTTTGAGAAATTTACAGTCAAATCCCCAATATGAGAATTAATAAAATTCACAAAATTATCATAAGGTCACAGGAGTAGTGTTGATGTTGTTAATTGTTAGGATGACTGCACCCAAGAGGGGGTGAATTGGGTGTTTACAAAATTTTCGTTCAAAACTTAACTAATCAAATAACCAAATCATAAGTTAATCAAAATGTTGGATGTTGAAAACTGATTGCATGCTTGGAAAACAATATAGGTTAATGAAGATGAAAGAGCAGAAAGCACACAACGATTTATCCTGGTTCGGCCCTCTCTGACCTACATCCAGTCCCCAGAGCACCTCTGAGATTTTCAATCCACTATATCATCCAAGTTTAACTAGGTACTTGGAAAACCA
>JANTPZ010105254.1:0-12186 GCA_025593235.1 Vachellia pachyceras
TATGCATGTATGTATGTTCATGCTTCTTAAAATAAGCAAGAGATCTGGAACAGTGGTAAACCTTCCTAATGCATATGATTTCAATAGACCCATTTTTTTGTAATACACAAATGCCTTTGGGGTGGAGAAATGACCCAAACCCAACTACACAACATAATTCCAGTTTTTTTTTTTTACAAATGGGCAGCCCAACACCTTCCAAAAAGTGTATATATTTAGTTCATAATTAATAATACCTCAAATAACATTGTCTTTAATATAATATAAGGATATTTGTGTTTTGAAAAAAATTCTGAAAATTTAGATATGAAATTGAAACTGGGGATAAAATTAGCGTATCAATTAGATATTTTAGCTATTATTTTTTGTAACATTCCACGTAAATTACAAAATTTATAAGCTGCATTTTTTCAATCCATAAAAATACAACTTATATTTTTAGATTTCATGTAATATAAGGGAAAGCATTCCTCTCATTTTCTAAATACCATATATTGATTTTACTTTAAAACTTAATAACTTTCTAATTTTATTCTTATTTAATATACAATATACCTTATAGAAATAAAGTCAATATAATAATAAACGAGTATTTTATTTTATTGATCACAATAGCTGTAAGAGGACTTTTATTTAAGGAAAGTAAACAAATAATTAATAAAATCTCCTACCCTCGAAAGCTCCCATCAACAAGTTGTAGTAGCATCATCATCTTTATTATTACAGGTCCCACCTCTAACTAACCTGCATGTAATTTGCGATGATGAATTAATACATAAAGAGATACTTATATTAACTTTAATCAAGAACACACACATATATAAACTAACTATATAATAATAAATTCAAAAATAAAAATAAAGAGTGCTAATATATATATATTTGAAATGGTCATGTGATCATATAAAAGGACAAATTAGGGGTAGGCATCAATTTCGAATTTTAAAGTGTTGATGTTTTTATAAAAGTATCCTTCATTCGTTTAATATAAAAAAACTGAAAAATCACTCTTGTTAGTGCCCACAGTAGGTCGGCCACCAAGAATATTTAATTTAATTTATTATATTAATACCATATCTTCAGGCTAGCAATAATTTTAACTTATCCACCGCGAATTTCACAGAAAATAAACAAGAAATGATCCTTTACAATAAATGAAAAATGTGTCAACATTTCGTGGGAAGAGAAAATGAAAGTTTACAGAAGATGCATCCTTATTTTAATTTAAATTTTATTGAAATTTTCTGTTTGCGCCACGTTTTTGTTGATAGTAAACAAAAAACTCCATGAATATCTATTTCATGAATCATAATTATTAATTATCATTAGTTTTTTTCTCTTCTTTTATATCGCTATGCAACTAAATCAGTATTATCTGCTCCAATTAAAAATAGCTTTCCTAAAAGTGTCTTCTATCTGTTTTTAAAATAATCAGTAAAATTTGATTTAGTATAAGAGGTTAGTTCCTTACAATACGATAAATGAAGATTCAAATACTTGCAAAGAGATATGTCAATATTTTGTTTAATCAAGCCTCCAAAAAAAAACTACAATATGTTTTGTCCTTCCACCTCTTCTTTTTCCTAGCCCAAAATCCTACATACCAAACACATACTATGAACTAATAATATGGAATAAAGATGGAAAATAATTGATTAATACTTACTCAATAATACGCACGGATTGTGGTTTTTTTTTAACTTTTATGATTTGATATGTTTAAAAAGTATATTTTATTATAATAAATTAAGAAATAATTATTTTTATCTTTTAAATTTTTTAATTATTATTTTATCAATAATAAACTTATTATATTATTTTTTAATAATTAAGAATTAATTATTATTATTATTAAACTTTCGTTACTATTTTTATTAAAATTATTATTAATTTTCATTTTGTAATTATTTTTTAATATATTTTAGTAAAACATATTATATTTGAAAATAAAAAATGGCTATATTCTTAATAAATTCTTTTAACAAGCCTTTAATAATTTTAAATATAACATGAAATACCATAATTTTAAATAAATATTTTTATTGAATTATGAAATTAGATTTAGTAAATTTTAATAAGCTTTCATTTAAATGAATGTGGATCTTATTCAAATGTGTAAGTGTAATTTATTAAAAATATATAGTCCTTTTTTATTTTCAAATATAATATGATTTATTAAAATATAAATAAAAAATTAAAAATGATTTATTAAAATAATAATTTATTAAATATTAGTTATGAAATTGAAAATTATAATAATTTATTTCTTATTTTTTAAAATTTTGTAATTTATTATAATACTAATATTTATTAAAGCATATAAATTAAAAAAACGTATGTTTTAGACAGTGCAAGAATTCGTGCTGTCTAAAAAGATATATAATTTGAATACTCTTTTCCTCAATAGAATGTGGTAAGCTTTTATTTAAAAATAAATAGATTTTAGTTTTTTTTAAAATACCTTTTTAAACCGCACGGAACAGTGCGTCTAAAAAGTATTGTTTTTTTCTTGCAGCTCTTTGACTCTCCTGCCAAAATTGAACACATCTCATCATGATTACATGTGCATTCAGATAATTTTTTTTAAACTTGTCTAAAGATGCGTGAGAAACTATCATCACTCTGGACTTTTCAAATTTCGAATCATCATTCTGGAATTCACTACTTTCGAGGTATTTTATGTGTCATTTTCTCTTTGGGAAAAAGAAGTAACAATAAATCAACTTAAAGATGAAAATAATATCAAAGAAAAAATTAATGATAAAAGTACATAGACAAAAATTAAAACTTATCTTATTCATGTAGTTTTAACGACCTTCGAAGACCAAGCATTTATGCATCATAATATATATAATTTCATTTTATTGATCACAATACAAATGGTAAGGATTTAACAAGTGCCTAAAATCAAACACAGAGAGGTTACATGATGAGCCCTCTTATTTAAGCAAAGTAAACAAATAATTAACATGCAGACGAATCAAATCTGCTACTAATCAAATCACTACTAGAAAAATATCATTTAGCGACGGAAAAATCCATCACTAAATTTCTATTTAGCGACGGAAAATATTATCGACCCTCATTTTAGCGAAGGAAAATAGCCATTTAGCGACGGATTTTCCATCGCTAAATCGCATTTTTCTAGTAGTGAACAAGTTGTACCACCCTCTAACTAACCTGCATGTAAATTGAGATGAAGAATTAATACATAAAAGAGATGCTTATATTAACAAATAAAACACTAATTGTATAATAATAAATTTAAACAAAAATAAAAAAAGAAAGAGTACCTATATATTTGAATTACCTTAATAATAAATTTACTGGTTGTTGTTTTTGGGTGGTGGACGTAGTCGACCAACAGTAGCCTTTCCAACTTCATTATTCTTATTATTTCCATCACTTGGAGATTTACTCTGAGGAGTATCATTTCCACCATTCTTTTTCTTATCTGAATTCATCCCGCTAAAAAACCACCAATACACTACAAAGTAAATATACTTTGGGATCTGTTATGTAATATTACCTACCTCTCAATCTTTTTTTGTGCTTTTGTCTTTGGCTTATGTTAAGGTATTTATACAATATAATATTTCATGGAAGCGCACATGAAAGTTTTCCAAAAGCGTCGCCCATTTTCTTGTAAATTTCTTATTGAAGTTTTCTACAATTTCCGTAAATAATTAAGGTTTATTATCGTATTTGTTTTGCTTCACCAGTTGTGTCGTGTGTTTTAATTTGTGTTGTATAAATTTATATGCAGACTATTGATCATTTTGTCTGTATACAAAATTATGGCAAAATAAAAAAAGACTGTGTACAAAATAAAAATTGAATTGAATTTTTTTAATTATAGTTACCAGTTTTGAATTTGACCCGGAATTATAAGAATTTTTCCCTTAAAAATCAGGAAATTGAAGAATTTTCATTCTGAATGAGACAAAACATTTACCTATTGATGGGAAGTTTCGTGATTTCATATTATAATTACTGTGTAATTGGGGTTTGACCAAAAAAATACAAGATAGTATTATTTTTAGAAAATTCATGAAATTTGACTTGAAAATGCTTTCGAATTTCTTGTAAAAATATTTAAGCTTTTGCTTTTTGAAAATTTAAATAATTAGTTAACTTAAAGATGATTGGGTCATATTCGAACTATATCAGTTACAATTATATGAACTTTCTTAAAGATGGTTTCTCCACTCAAGACTTTGAATGTTTGACAAAAGCTTATAATAAATTAAAAAGCATTTTTAAATAAGTTAAAATAAAACTGCTCTTCTGTATGCACATCTCTGTGATGTATAAAAGATGTGCCGAGTGTCAATGTGAATGAACTTGGCCAATATTTACATGGTTCGTTAAATTATTTTTTTCTCTTAGATGCAGTCTAAATTACTAAAAATATACTCTTATTTTTAAAAGTGTCACTGGTCATATTTGTAAGATCATATCCTCTAAATGCGTTTTAAAAAGGCTGATGTAAATTAACATTTTCCTACTAATGTTGTAATTTAGTGTTACAGACATAACAACAAAATTTTGAAAATATAATTTACGTTTTCCTTTCAAATCATTTAATTGTTTTTTTTAAATATCTTCATTTGCGCCATGGACTATTTTCAACTAGCTAAGTAACCATGTTTACTCAAATAATATTAGGGAAAATTGGGGATAAGTTATATTGAAAAATTAATTGTAGAATGAAACCTTTTGAATTATGTATATGACATTTCACATTATGCAAATGAGCTTTCACAATATGCAACTCACCTTCCCAATATACAACTTAGTTTCAGCAAGGGTACAATTATAGGTCTCGTTCTTTAATTAATTTCTTAATAAAGGATTTATCTCCGGTTCTCCCATAGTATTATTCAATTTATTATATTAATAGCAGATCCTGTCTAAATATTATTACAATATATATATATATATATATATTAAAGGTGAAATTATTCTTATCCACCATGAATTTCACCCAAAATTTTAATCCTTTCCAATCGAATCCAAATATTTGTTATATCCTTCACAATAAGTTGAAAAAATTCGCCAACATTTCTTGGAAGAGCAAATGAAAGTTTACTGAAGATGCATCCAAGTTTCTTTTAAATTTTATTGAAATTTTCTGATAGCTCATTTATTTGTTTAGCATTATCAAAATTTGTTCATACAAGTTAAAATAAAAATTATCTCAGATATTTTCCTCATAGACCGTAAATCATATTAGAAAATTAACTTTACTAGTAATCCAAACAAAACCATTTTTTTTTTTGAGCAAAAAACAGACCATTTTTATATCAAAGCTTTTTTTGGCCAGTCTTTCTATATCAACTTTAGCTGTATAATTTATTTTATATTGTTATTAAAAAAAGGGGTCTACGAACACCCAATTCATAATATTGTATATCATAATTAACATTATTTATCTGCAATGAGATTGAACCAAACAGACCCTAAGCTTCTCAAGGACTGTTTGATTACGCTGTAAGGATATTTCATGCCAAGGGAATAAAAAGGGGAAAAGAAAAGGGAAAGGGAATGAGTTTAATTAATCAGGGTATTCAAATCAAGTCCTTGTATGAACAATGTTATATTTATTACTCCCTTCTGTAACGTAGTATATAATTGGAAGGTTGATCTTAACCCTAAATATAAGATCTATTTTTAATATTTATCAATTTTTTTCAAATTACTCCTATTGGTACTTTATTGACAGTAATTAAGAAAGTCAAACTAAGAAGTTAAATAAATTAAAAATATTATATGTTATATGATCTCTTTGAAATGCATATTTACATAATTAGATATATATCAGTTTATAAGTCAGGTAAATTAATTTTGACAAAAATAATAAATATAATTATCTTAAAGTAATTTATTCAACTTCATTAATCCCTACAAATTAGCCAAATGGTGCTTATATTAAGAATTGAAGGCAATAACTTATACATATCAACAACCAAATATTGAATGTATTAATTAGGAATGTTGATCAAACAGTATAGAGTTACGTAAAAATGGGTACAAAAAGATTGAATAGAACGTTCAATAAAATTATTAAGCATGAATTTTTAGTTAACAATCTTAAAATGTGATCCATTTAATCAGCATTATTTAGTGGGATAAGGCTTTGTTAACGCTATTTGTTATTTTGGTTGCCTGTGAATAAATCATTATATGATCTTCTATTGATAAGATTATCATTTAAGTGGTATTTGTTTTGGTGGTTAAAGCTGAGGAATTTGAACTTCAGGAAGGAAATGATGCATATATATCCGTAGAGGAAATAATAAAATTTTATTTTATTTTATGTACTAGAAGTAAGGTCAAACAAACCATATACATATGCATACAATGGAAAAGATTCCCAAACTTCCTAGCTTGCTAGCTGAAAATAAACTTCTTCTGGTAAAAAAAATTGTAGAGATTATCATGTACATAATTGTAATCTCCAATTAATCAAATATCATACAACAACAAGACATGAATATATTCAAAATAAATAAACATATGACATGATCGAATCTTCCACACAATACACTTTCCTTCCAGTTCCACCAAAGCTCCCCCTTCTACATGAACCTGCACGTAACAATAACCACTAAGAAAAAAAAAGCTATATATATAAAAACCTTTGTAAAAAGAAAAAAAATTGCCAGTATGCAAAAATACTCATGAATTTTTATTAAAACTACATCCAACACCATATATTTTTCGGGGACGTAAAAATATCCATGGATAGGATACTGAAAGGGAAGCACAAATTCTAGGATCGTTAAATATATGATAAATGTGCAAAAATGCCTGTTATTTTTTGTTTCAAAAAATACGCTCAACAACATAAATTTTTTTCGATGTGAGAGGACCAATAAACATTTAACATTAGAGCATAAATGAGGCGTCCTTTAAAATATGATGACTTCTGTTACTTTGTAGTGGAACCCACACTATTTTTATGAAAATACCAAAATACTCCTAACTCAAAAAATGATAAAGGGGCAAAAATAATCTATAAACTTGTACTAAATGTGCAACAAACATCATATGACTTTTAAACGTGTAAAAATACCCATGAACACTAAAATTGATGTGAAAGCACCAAAATAGCCTCACTAAAAAATTTATCTATTTGTATGCTGCATATATTTTAAGAAATTTGCATGCATTTGATAGGTACTCTAGTCATTTTAAATGTTATAAGTATTTTTTGCACCACATAAAAGTTTACCATTGTTGAATGAACTTTTGAAAAGGTAATGGATATTTTCTAGCCTTTACCCTAAAATATAGCACTCTGTTGGGTCTAAACTATTTTTACATATGCATTATGTAATAGTGTTTGTCATAGGGTTAAGGTGTAAAAATAATAAACTTTTAATGAAAATGCATCCAACATCATATACTTTTTTTATGTACAAAAATGCCAAAACTGTTAAATATAATGTAACACCGTTAAATATGTATATACAAAAATAATATGGGCCCCACCACAAAAAAGTAACGGTGTTAGGTTATATTTAACGATCTTGACATTTTTCTTTCAATGTTAAATGTTCGTAAGTCTTTTTACATTTCCAAAAATATATATTATGTTGGATGCACTTTACGACAAAAGTTCATAGATATTTTTTACTCGAGGGGAAAAAGAGAGGGGGAAAAAATACTTCCATTACCGTTAATCATTTCGAGAACCATAACCAAGACCATCTCCAATAACCTTTTCCCTTTGAAGTCGAATTCTTTGGAGAATTATATGTAGAGCCATAACCAAGACTGTCTCCAACAACATTAGCCTTAGTTCCCTGCTTCGAAGTTGAAGAACTCTGAACTATTATACGTAGAACCATAACCAATACTGTCTCCAGTACCATTCTTCTTCTGAGCCGAAGTCATCTTGCTAATAACTAAACCACCAAGTAGCCAACAACAAAAAGAACAGTAGTATATTTTGGGATTTACAACCTTCTTGTGTTACTTTCTGGCCTTCAACTTATAACCATTGTTTTATTTATAGGCAAACCCAGAAGCATTGGCTCTCCTCTTCTTCAACGAAAAATGCAGTGATATTTAATGGAAGAGAAAATGAATTTTTTCCGAAAATGATTCCAATTTTCCTGTAAATTTTTGTTGAAGCTCTCCACCATTTTCGTAAATTATTAAGGAATTGCTTATCGTATTTGTTTTGCTCGTATGCACTGTGTGTGTTTCTTTAGGGTACACAATTGAATTGAATGGACTCTAATCATCAAAGGAACAGATCCTAGTAATTCCAAACAAGTTTACATGAAAATTTCAGAAAACTCATCTTTAAGTTTCAAATTGAGTTTTGTGAGCTTCATGAGGAAATTAATTTCAAATTTCTATGCATCTTTAAGCCCATTGCCTTACCAAATTAAACATCACTCACACATTTACCTGGACTTATTGTATTTCCGCGAGACCACCTTTTTATTATTGCAAAATAACTTCGAGCGAGCTTCGTTGACAATTTTGTGACTACGTGTATTTATTTAAGTTTTTAAGTTTTTTAATTTGTTTTTATATTATAATTATTAGTTTTGGGTTTGACCTATAGAAAGTTACAGGATTATACTATTTTCTTTTTATTATGTAACTGAGTTTTCATATTATACAAATACCGTTTTTCAATTAATTCATCAATAAATGAATTTTCCCCGCTTCTCTCTTCTTTTTTCCAAACTTAACTTTTTGTTCATTGTTAACAGAACTAATAGTGAGGGTCAATTCGCCGATCATAGGCTTATAGGCTGACCACTAAAAGTTAAGTTTAAATAATATATTTAGGGTCATAAATATTTTTTAAAAAACGAATTAAATTTTATATTAAAAATCAAAACCAAGACATATGAGTAATTCAAAAAATAAAAAACTAACAACCAAGAGGTAGGCCTTTCTTTGCCTTTCCTCCATTGCCCTCTGTTTTTTCAGTCCACAACAGAGCCAAACAGAGTAACATTCCACCTTTGAAGAAAAGTAGCAATGGAGCAATGAACATGGAGCCATCATTTTTCTTATATCAGTGTGTGTGTCATATAATGAAAATTTTTCATTTTTTAATTTTAAAATAACTCCAAAACAAAATATGGTTTGGATGAATTTTGGAAAAAAAAAATCAGCTTTAGCGAAGCTAATATCTATGACTTTTTAACCTTTTTTTAATCATTACATGCATTTTTTCATTCAAAAATTATTTTATTGTGCCGAATGATCTTTTTGCACAAGAGAAAGGTATTTTAAGCTTCTAGCCATTATGAGATGATACAGCTTCTCTTCTTTTCTCTTCTTAACAACAGGAAAATACGGTAATTAATTAGCATGACAAAAGGGCATCTCTAAAGTCGAATATCTCAATACAAGGTTTAATATAAGCCAAAAAGTGTTATATAATACCTGTAATTATTGATACAAAAGTAAATTAACTTTTTTAAAAAAATTAAGAAATCTAATCATATATTTAAGAGTATTTATTCATGAGTATTATTATATTATATAATTGTATCAATTTATGACTCAATCAAATAAGTTTGTAGGAAAATATTAAATTTAAATACTTAAAAATAATGATTTTAACTTTCCTATTCTCCTAAAAAAGTCAATTAAAATCTTACATTAATAACCGAAATTATCATTTAAATTTCATTGCTTTTTTCCACGTAGATAACCAATACCATTAGGTCACGTAATTGGTACTGTTTTAAAAAATGTAATTTACACAAATTTTAATTTAACATCACGTGTTTAAATACCTATAACCCCTTTTCATTGCGGTAATTAAATTCTATTGCCTTTGAGACAATGAAAGAATTACTAAAAAGGTAGAAGCTCAAGATGGTAGGTGTACTTCTCCCTTATGTTACGGAAAGAATGGTACTAAAATCTTTTAAAATATAGAAAGGACAAATAATGGTGTTCAATATCTTTAATCCTAAATCAGACCCAATGGATTAGGGATATTGAAATTGGATGAAAAGATAAAAATGTGCATGAGCTAGAAAGAAAAGGAAAATCATTTGTTCTAGACAGTTTATCCATTATACTCAAGTTATAAATCGATAAAATGAAGTTGCAATTTGGTTTTCTAGGGCCTTTATACTCAAGTTATAAATTAATAAAATGAAGTTGCAATTTGGTTTTGTAGGGGAGTCCCATTCTTTTCAAGGGTGGTTATTTTCACATGTGAAAATCTCCTATTCTTGACTATTATTCCCTATACTTGAATAGCAATTCGCTAAAATCAAATTACAATTTTTGGTTGATTTCATAGAAGATGACTTTTATCAACGGAATTACAAATCGAGTATAGAAAATAATCAATCAAGAATATAAGAGATTTTCTTTCCCTTTCAGTTCAAGGGCATTCTTGTCCTTTCATCAAAATTTACTATCCTTAATTAGTCAACTGGATCTGATATGAAATTAAGAATATTGGGAACCCTGATTTATCTTTTTTATATTTTAACGGATTTTTACTTTCTTTTTCCCTATATTATATATGGACAAAAGGTCAAAGGAAATAAATAAATACATAAAAGCTCATATAGATATAATATATATATATATATATATATATCCATAAGACCTATTATATCTCATTCCATTTTATTGACAATACAAATGGTAAGGATTCAACAAGCACACAACTGCAAACAACAAATTATAATGGGATGATGGATTACTACAAGCTTCTCTTAGAAAAAGAAGCTGCAATAAGCCCCCTTATTTAGAGAAAGTCAACATATAATTAAAAAACATATTAGTTTAAAAACAAAACAAATTTTCCACTAAACTTTGTCCTTCCATTAGTTGCTAGCATATATATATGTCCCGCCTACATGAACCTGCATATCATGATGAAGAATTAATGCACAGAGATATAGTATGTATAATTATAACTAACAAGAACCTAACTGCCAAAATAAAAACGAAACGAAAGACTTTGAATTACCAGTAGTAAACATTTCAATTATTGCCTTGCTTTTTGGGTTTAGTTCGACCACCACCAATAGATTTTCCAACAGTATTACTTTCCTTTGGATTTGAACCATTTGAAGGATTACTCTGAGAAGAACTCTGCTGCCTACCAGACCCAATGCTATTTCCAACAACATTCTTATTCTCAGAATTCATCCTGATTAAAAAAAACCACCAACAACCACTACTACAAAAAGTACTTTTTACGCCCTATTTTTAACCCAATTGGCGCCCTATTTCAGGGGGGTGCAAATGTGAGGGGAGTAAAAAGTTGGGGCTTACGGCACCCTATTTGTGTAGAGGCGCCGTAGGTGAGACCTACGAAGCCCTACATGAGAATATAGGGCGCCGTAGGTCTCACCTACGGCGCCTCTACACAAATAGGGCGCCGTAGGTTTTTTTTTAAATCCTCATCTATATTTATTAACCCCACCTTATTCACCTTTCAATTACATTTTACACACCAAATCAAGTCCAGACAATACATTAAGGTTATAATAAAAGGTCATCGTGGTTGAGAAGCACAAAATTCAGCAAGAGTTAGACGTATATACCTAAGCCAAGTCTTTGTTGCAGTGAAACACAAAAGTCATTATCATTTACTAAGCAAATATCATTGTAAATTGTGGCAGAGTAACACAATTTATCAATCTAATTAACCCTATACAAGTCGATATGAAGAGTTGAAACTATATATATTCACCTTGAAGAAACAAGCATTATCTACAAATCAAGAAGACGTTTGGCCAACAAATCTCGTATCAAATCAATGTCACAAGCTATGTAAGCATCGTCATTATAAAAAACTTACAAATTTAAAAATAATTATTACAACAAGCCAAATTCATCTAACTAAACGATTAACTCATATTTGATAGATTACGTATTACCTCTTCTAAATCTCTGGTCAATCCGCTCTGAATGATACTATACATGTAATTGATGACATAATACCCGCAGTCAGTGTTGCCTGATTGTCGAGGGCACTAAAGATAAGAACATATTGTCAAAACGTATAAAGGGATAAAACGACTTTCAACAAAATAACTTAAAATCGAAATACTTACTTTTGGATAATACCATTTTATGGCTGTATTTTTACCTTCACGTTGACCGCCCATAATTCGGTATGTCCTAAGTGCGCTGCGATTTAATTGACAATCGTTACATATGAAAACAACATAT
>JANTPZ010105255.1:0-36206 GCA_025593235.1 Vachellia pachyceras
TGTGATGATTGAAGTGGATGTTTTGTGTATGAAATGTGACTTTGATGTTATGGCCATATGCATTTATAAATTGTAGTTTGAAATGTCACATATTGTATGCTTATACACTTGTTTAAAGTTATGATATGCACATTCACAATGTTTTTGATTAGTTAGTTTTGCTATTGAGATTTCCAAAAATCTCATTCTCCCCCACTAACCAATGTAGGTGGAGGCTCAAGCAAGGGTAAGATTAAGGTTATTGATGGTTGAAGATGATGTGCTTGATTGAGTAAATTTGGTGTAATTATGATGATTAATAAGCTTTACCTACAAGTGGTTGTAGTTTTGTAATCCATAAACCTCCACATGAGGTAGTAGGTAAATATGTGATGATGCATGCATGGAAATGGGCTAAAAATGCTAAGGAATGATAATAACTAATCATGCATGACAAGAGGTTGGTTTATGAACCAAAAAGAGGTTTTGGTGATTTTTAAGAAAAGTTGGATTTCAAAACAAATGGGTTCCAAAGGCCCTGGAAACTGACCTGTTTCAAACGTCAATGAAAATTAGCAAACGAGCTTCAAATGAGCTGAAACTTTCCAGTTAAATACTACACATCCTGAGCTTTAAAATGATATAAAGTTTGTGAAATTTATATGTGTATTTTATGAGATATGATTTTTTAAAGTTAAGCGAAAAATCTGGGAAAAACTGGAAGTAACCATTTGAGCTACAAACTTGACAGAATAAACTGATTCAAATGGGCAAGGATTGGAACCAATGAGTATTTTTCCCCTATACATCACTTAATAAGCTAAATTTATAAATTGGAACCACTCCATTTCGAGTTTTTTAGAATTAATTATAAATTTTTAAAGTTGGGTCAGAAATCTGGAATATGGGCCAGTGAATAGTAACAACGTTTTTGAAATTTTCAAGTTCACTAAAAAAAGGCCGAATTGAGTTATCCAATGCCCAAGAGTGGTTCATAAGTGATCAAATAAGAGGATATGGGGGAAAATAGGAAGTGTTACAACATCAAGATTACTTTTATCCTTGAATATATGTGTTTCCACTAGAAACTTCTGCTTTTGAACTCCATCGGAAACTATACAGACACAAACAAGTTTCTCCAACAAGTTTTAGTTATTAAACATCACTTAAAAATTATGGAGATTTTACATCTTTAAAATGTTTCATTTTGCCGAAGTAATAAATATGTTTTTTAATATATTATATGAAGTTTGAGATAAACTATATATTATTTGATGTATAACTAGTTTAATTTGTTACGAATTCTATATTTTATTTTGTTATTTAATGATACATTAATTCAATGAAATCTCATTATAGATTAATTGATTATAATTTTCCCTTATCTAAGAAACCAAATATTTGAGAAACGAATGTTGTTTCCAGAAAAATACACTCAATTTAGACCCTTTTCAAAATACTAAAAATTACTAACATAAAATTTAGTTAATTTTTATATTTATTATTTTTTAAATTAATTTGCATATACGAGAGGACCCGACAGTCCAAACAATCCTAACTTGTAAGACTTAGCTTAGCACCTTTTCTTGTAACAAGAAAAAAAACTAAGGCTTATTTGGTAAAATCTAAGTTTTATCTAAAATATATGTTTTGTCTAAACACTCATATTTTTTTAAAAGAACTATTTTAAAGACAAAACCTCAATTTAAAATTTAGGCTTGGAAAAGCTATTTTTTCTTGTTTAAACACGCTATCTCCTAATAAATTTTTTTTATCGTCTTTTTTCTTTCTTTCTCTTTCCTCTTTCTTACTTACTTTTTGCCACGGAATCCGTAAAAGCTATTCTCACTGTAATTTCCCAAATACAATCACTTTTTAAAACCTAAGTTTTGCTTCACAATCCGTAAACTTTATTCTCCTAATATCTATCATACAAAACCTAAGTTTTGCCTCAAACTCCGTAAAAGCTACCCTCCACTTAACTTCATACAATCTCTAAAGCTGTTTGTCACATTAATTAATGACAATAGTATGCTTTATCACACAAAATCATCATCATCATCATCATCATCATCATCATCATCATCATCATCATCTTCATATAAAAGATCATTCCGATGCTGCTGGCTCCTTAAGCGTCCTTGAAGTTGGTCTCTGATTGCGGTTGCCTAATATTTATAGGTAACACAATATAATGAGATTTCATATCTATAAGTAGTTGAGTAACGAAGAAGACACCACACAGAAATGGTCAAGATTTCAAGATATGACCATACAGAAATGGTCATATCTATAAGTAGTTGAGATTTCATTTTTTGTTTTGATCCCTATAAGGATAAAATGGTCAAGATTTTTATTATATTATAGGAATTAATGTATTAAATAAAATGAAATTTGAAGAACTAAAGATTGCTAGTTTTAAACTTGAAGGATTAAAAATTGTATTAACCCAAAAAAAGAGTTATTTTCCACAGTAAATAGCCTATTTTAATGAAAGAGATAAGAGAAAAGAGCCAACCATTTTGTGGCAACCCTCTTCAAACATCTCAGAAATCCGGCAACCAGTCTATCAGTATTCTCAATCCATTCAAAACGGTTCATCTCAGCAGTTTTTGCTACCG
This sequence comes from Vachellia pachyceras, assembly GCA_025593235.1. Classification (NCBI taxonomy): domain Eukaryota; kingdom Viridiplantae; phylum Streptophyta; class Magnoliopsida; order Fabales; family Fabaceae; genus Vachellia; species Vachellia pachyceras. The sequence goes on from JANTPZ010105255.1 coordinate 2,601, forward strand.
TTTGTATCAGCAATTAAACAAATAAATCAAAATTCTGATGTTCCCCCCTCAATATCTTATATTTGCATTCAACAACCAAGATTTAATCCATCCCCAACAAGTGAATCTTAAAGCCCTTCCTAAATATTTTTGCCCTTTAGCAACATAATTTTATTTTTCTTATTGCCCTATGAAGTATGAACAATTTAAGGATATGGACAATCGTGACATAGAAAAATTCAAAAGCCTCCAAGAAGTCAAATGGTCCATGGTCATAAAATTTAAGTTGTTTCTGAAATCTGGTTGGTCTGTTGACCTGCCCAGATTTTACCAAGTTGTTGTCTGTTTTTAAAGAATAAATGATGCAGTATTAACGTATTGAGGCCAGTTTTGTAGACATTAACTAATGATGCAACCAAAGGATTATCCCACTAAGTGTGATCAGCTACATGGATCACACGATACTATTGAACTCGATCAAAAATCAAATCTTGGACAAATTGTTAACTAAGAGGTCTCCTTCAATGGTGATGCAAAGACATGTCAACAAAACTTACCTTCTCTCCCACTTTCTCTGGATGTCTCTTCACTTTCTCGCGCATCCTTTCAAATCCTATATTCATTCTTAGCCTCTTCTCCTGCAAGTAGTTGATAAGATAACACAAAACTTGTCATCTTACAACGAAAGGCATTAACCGACCGACCGACCGACAAATGATAAACAGAATAACAGATCAGCGAGAAATGAAGGTTCCCAAACCTTTACATAGCTGACACCTAGCTCCTTTCTGGAATAACCACGTTCCAAATTACGAATCACATTCAGGTTGTAATCTCTGATAATTCTAATGATAACATCCGAAGTAGAAATCCCCTCAGTCCTCTTTGTTTCCTTAAGTTTTCCAACTGACTTAACCTACGAACACAAAAGGCAACCGGTGTCAGCCGCAAGGTTTGAGAAATTTACAACTGCTACATAGTATGTATTACTAGCTCAATGAAAATGGATTAGCATATTAGGATAAATGTTAACTTCATATTCTAAATCATATAAGATGATAGAAAGGCTTCAAGTAGTCAAATTATGTGAAACTAGATGGGCGTGTAAGTTCAACTTTCACCAAAAGTTGCAAATTCATATACATCCTTTCCAGCTCCACTTGCATCAGCATAACTGATGCATTAGAATAGAAAAAGGAAAAGTTAACGCATTGAAGAATGAGTGAGAACTTGAAGATGATAATGGTACATCACAAAATACAGTTAAGAAATAAAATATTCCATCCATAAAGCCCCTTGAACCAGGATGATTTTTTCGTTAAGTATATATATCCTCCTACTGGATGCAATTCTAGTCGAGTCAGTATCGAACACTAAATGCTTGTATCTTTGACAGAGGGTTCAAACTTCATCATATTGTAAAAAACTAGTCTCTTCAGGGCAGACCCAATAACCCGGACAATTTTACAAACTAAAGGAGTTGGCTTGGGGTAGATTATTTACGGAAGAGAATCATGTGCCAGATAGTCGATTTGATGCTTGTCAAGGAATTCCTGTGTGATAAGCCAAGACGCATCTGGAATAACTTCGTCTACCCACCTGCAGCGAGTGTAATACAACAGGTTCAATCGCTAGATAAATTTTTGGAAGTAACAAAAGCAAAGAAATCTTTTTTATCTTTTATATCAACAAAAAAACTGCTTTTGAAGTGTAAAAATTCAAAAGCTGAACTCCAATTGAGCACATATTATTTCATGAAGTGTAGCTGTAGAGCTCAGAGATGAGATCTTTTGGGAAGATTAATCTTTAGGATTTTGTAGTTTTAACTCCATTATAACCAAATCACTGCATTTTAATTCGATGCAACTCAATTTTTAAATTTTTAATTTAGTTGTAATTTAGTCATGAACTTTAACTCACTTCAACTTTATTCTTATAATTTTAACCATTTTATAATTTAGTCCGATCCTTATGCTTTCAAAAAAGAAAAAATCACACACACACACTATATATATAACAAAGGTAAAGAACTCGATTAATGAAATGGTTACAACTATATAAATTGAGTTACAGTGAGTTAGAATTTAGTGGGTCAAGTTACAACCCAACCAAAATGTAAAGATGGAATTACAATTGAATTAAAAGATTAATTTTTCCAATTTCTAATTTCTAATATTCGGGCATTAGATAAACAGGTAGTGCGAAGTAGAAGTAAAATATTATTGTTAAATGAATCACAACTAAATTGGAAAAGTAAACGAACCTGCAGTGTCGAAGAGACTCGTAGCGTTCTTTCTCGGTCATGACAGTTTTACCTTTATATTTGTTAGTGACCTCGTCATTGCAGCATCCAACAAGGAGATAAGTGTTTGGAAACCTTAAATTTAGGAAAAAAGGAAATGGATTACTACATGATTGCTCAAATAACATCCGCTTTATCAAACAAATTAAAGTATTTTTTGCCTTTAAATTTGATATGGGATAAAGCCACACACACACACACACACACTCTGAAAGGAGGCACTATTTCTAATATAATTTAGGGTATGTTTTGAGTTCTTAATTTGTAATTCCCAGGCGTCGTCCATGGGCATTTTCTTCTTTCTCCTCTCAATACAAATTCTCCGTTCATCGGAAGAAAAAGAGTTACAATGGCAAGATAACCATATAAGCAGATAAAAGGTAAGGATGATATCATTTTTGCTCTCATTTTAAACGTTAAAGGTACTAACTGGGTTGGATCTCACGGGAGAGGTCAACCGTCACGACATGATGAATCGAGTTCAAATCCCCATTTTGAGAAGTGCTCATGTTCAACGAGTGACAATACAAATTCTCCATTCAACACAAGAAAATGATTAAGATATACAAATTCTCCATTCATCACAAGAAAAAGGATTAAGATGCAAAATACTCAAACATTTAAATTACGAGCAAAAATGTTAGATGGTTAAATATAAGCTAGCACAGTGCAAAAACAGTGTAGTCCCCCACCGCAAAAAGTAACAACAATGCCATTGTTGTTATCATTTTAAATATTTATAGGTATTTTTGCTGCTATAGAAAGTATATCTGTAATGGGGGCTAATGGGTATTATTTAAAAAGAACATGTTTTAGGTTCAGGGGTATCTCATATTTTCTGAGCACATCTTCAGGGGATCATGATTTCGAGTGAAAAAAACTTATTTCCAACTAAGTTTAGTATAAATTAAAATTAGCAACGACGTGAACCAAGAGAATAACCAAAACAACAAATTACACAGTTGTGTTGTATTCGGCTTATAAACAATCAGTGGATCTTCCAGTTTCTCTACAACGTTGTACTTATCCTGGTAGCAGCAACACCTGCAAATAAACAATTAATCTGAGTCGCGTTCGAGGACACTGTCCTTAAGAGCTATTCCGCAACTACCGGCAAGTAAGTTGTGGCATTCCCCAAGATTAAACGGATTCATCCTGTAAGGATACATGAATACAGAACTAGCAGAATGTATTATCGAACTAAGCAAGATAGAGAACCAGAGGAGGAAAGTATAATGCTTAAAAGTACAAGAGTTGTCCTTTGGAACCTTGACTTGAAGCACCTCATATAGGCCACAACATTGCAACAATGAAGAAAACATTTTTTTTTTAAATTCTACGTTTTTATGAATCGTTTTTATCATTAGGAGTGAAAGGCCTTTTAAGGCCATCAATGGGTATATTAAAGAGTGATTAAAGCAATTCAAGAAAATTTAATATTCCAACGTTTCATTTCCACAGTTAAAAGACCAATAAAGATGGCATTTAATTGTAAACATTTCATTACTAAAATATCAAGTGTATTTGTTAAAAGTCTATGATAAAAGATGCTCAGTCCGTGTTTAATCTACGCACAACATGGTAGGGGAAATAGTCGGATTTGTCTTCAGTGACCCTTTATCGTATGTAAACACAATCCTCCTTTTAACCCATTTACTGATCCAAGATCACATTATAGTATATCATTTAAAGACTCTTGGGTGCACTTTGTTCTCTTGGAAGCTGCTGTACTTTTGCTCTGTGGCTTATCGTTCAGGTCGTCCCTCCCTCCCTCTCAGTGAATATATACTTTAGTTTTAGGAAAAATCACTGTTATCCTATCGCAAGTTTCACATGATTTGTAAGTCTCATATTTTTTTACCAGTAAATTGAAAATACAAGGACCTGATCAAAACAAAGGTGAAAGTGTAAGGACCTAACAAATAAAACAAGTATGTAGACTAACCTTGCACACTTGCTTTGCTTGGACTTTGCACCGAGTATGTAGATTAAGCTCTTATAGTTTTACATGATTTTTAATTAAGTAATAATATTTTTATCAATAAATTGAAAATACAAGGACCTGGTAAAAAAGGTGAAACTATAAGGACATGATAAATAAAATAAGTAGACCTAATTAAAAATTAATTAAGTAGAACTATATAAAAACCTGTAAAAATACAATCTGTTCATTAGATCGAGCCAGTTCACGCTCAAGCGGATGTGTTATTTCAGTAAAAGAATGACTTTTAATCAATACAAACAATGGGGAAAAGTTAACCCAAAAAAAAACATAAAATAATAAAATAAAAACTTGATCGAGAGGGCGGATAACAAAAGTAAGTTCATTAAATTAAATATCTTAAACAGCAAAATTCGTAATCTATGATGCTTGTGAAGCAGCTTTTAAGGTGGCAGCTGGTGATCGTCACTTTCAATCACAAATTGGCCACATGCACGACAAGTACAATTCAGAGGGTGAATTAATGTTAGAAGTTGAAAATACTACTGGAGTGGCATTTTGAAATAATGAACACACTGTCTGTCGTTCCCTATTATACATACACATGCGCATGCAAACGTGTGGACTGTGAAGGAATAAGACACCATATCCACAGAGAAGAGAAAATCTACTTGAACTCCCTCAAAAAAGTCAAAATGATCTTAGTCCGTTTAAAAAAGCGGTGGAAAAGTGTTTTTACCATTTACGAGGTAAATGTATGAAGGAGATTATCTCGTTTTACGGAAAAACACTGTTAACGTACTTTTAAGGTGTTCAATCGCTTCACGGGAGCACAGTGATGAGATCTCCTGCACAAGATAAATGTACCCCACATAACAGTAATAGTGATGATGTTGATAAATGTGCCCCATATAACGATAAGGTACCCCCCTTCCTTCCTCACTCCCCATGTTGATAAATTGAACAATAATTTGTATTGCACTAAAGATCTGAGATGCCATTCCTGGAAATTACAACCCCCTCCCTCCCTCTCGCCCTTCCTCTCACACAAACACACATAACATATACACCCAACTTGCAAAATGTCATCACGACATTGGCCCATATATATTTTTGCTCGTCTGTCATCATCCAACCGCACTGCTCCTCCTTTTTTTTTTTCTTGATCTTGTAATCTTTATTTTTCTTTTGATCCGCCAAGATTCTCTTTCCATTACTTTTAAAAAAAATAACAAAATAATAAAATAAAATAAAAATTCTTAAAAACTTTAAATTATTATCATCATTATCTATGATTTAATCAATCCCTAAGATAATGTAAGATTTGTTATTTTAAATTCAGAATCTTAGATTTACTAATTTAAACTCAGGGTCTTTTAAAATTATATTGATAACTCTCCAAATATATCAAAAATACATCTCAAATATAATAGAAATTAGAGAGTTATCACAGTGTAAAATGATAAGTGTGGGGGTTTGATAATTCTCTAATTTTTATTATATTTGAGATATATTTTGATATATTTGGAGAGTTATCAATATCATATTAAAACATTCCAAGTTTAAATTAGCAAATCTATAATTCTGAGTTTAAAATTGTAAAGCTATCAAATGATACATTATCTTAGGGGTTCATCAAAACATAGATGATGATGATAATTTAAAAGTTTTTATGAATTTTATTTTTATTTTATTTTTTTGTGCCATCTTATTATTTTATTATTTTTTGGGAAATAATGGAGACAATATCTTGAAAAATCAAGAGATCAAGAAGAATAAAAAGATTTAAAAAAAAGGAATAAATGGACCTGACGAGAGGCAAACAAGAAGGCAATATATATATATATATATAGTCATAGTAATGAGTATTTATTGATCATAATGAGTATTTATTTTCGATTAACACAACCTTATCATTATTCTGTCATCTCTCTTTGGTGTGAGGCAATTAGGTATAGTAACATCTCAGATCTTTAATGTAATATACACTTTAATGAAAAATTAAATTATAAAATAGATCTCATATTAAAAATTAAAAGGGATATCTAATAACTATAAATGTCTGTCAATAATATATATGGAAAACCCTCAAATAATGTAAGAGACTTGCACTTGCATGCAACACAAACACATAACATATACACTCAACTTGCAACAAATCATCACACGACATTGGCCGATATATACATATATAAGCCTATATATATATGTATCTATTGCACATTAGACTCTAATAAATGAATTAATTGTGCGTGTTTGGGAATTCGTTAGGAGAATGATAATTTGGGAGAAAGTACTTTTTACAGAATGCATTTTCTTTATGTTTGGATAAATTGTTAGCCAAAATGCAGTTACGTTTGGATAAATTATTGGCCAAAATAACTTTTTGCAGTATGCATTTATATTTGAATAAATGTTTTAGAAGTGACTTTTGAATGAAAATTACTTAAAAGGGCATGAATATAATTAATACATATAATTATTTTATATTTTTTAATAAAATTAAATAGAAATGAAATGATAAAAAATTTAAATGAAGGAAAATATATTTATATTACATACAATTAAAAATACAAAATAGTTTATAACAAATGTGAATATCATACCTATCATGTCATTTTTATAAGCAACAACTGCGGATACAAAAATAAATTGTTGGTTAAACTTAATTAAAATCAGCAAATGTATTAGAGGTGTTATTTTTTTTCAAGTATACCTTATTTATGGAAAGGATGAATGGGAGATAGAATGAGTAGATAAAATATGTAAGAAATGCATATAATTAATTGGGATAAAAATGAAAAAGTGCATTAAATTACACAATGCAACCTGTTGTTTATTAAAAAAAATATCATGCTATGAGAGAAAATATTATTTATAAAAAGACCGATGGAGTATTAATTTTTCACTCTCATCTACTACCTTTATTAAGTATGGGAATATATGAAAAAAAAATTAATGACCCTTGAAACTAGCAAATAGTGTGTAAAAAAAAAAGGCTAGTAATACATTCTAATCCGTATCTTCTAATGAGAATCAAAGAGAGTATTCATTATCTCTTAAGGATGATATGCACTAAAATCTTAACCGTCCATCTAAATTTAATTTTTTTTCGAAAGAGATTTAAAAATTGTATACAGAGAGGAGTTTCAACTTATTAGTAGAAAAACTTTTTTTAACCATGAATGTTAAAATTTCCAATTGAATTGATTTCGTCCTATCACTTCACCTTGTCTGTGTATCGTCTTACTTTTCCCGTCACGGCGCTGCTAAATGAACGTTTGCTGATTTTGGGATCGAAATGAACGTTTTAGATTGATTGAGAAGCGTGATGATGAGAAAAAAATCTAGCGTTCTTCTTTCTTCTAAAAATCTATCAACGATAGTAAATTAAAGCAGTTGCTGAGAAACACCTCATATTCCATCCCATGGAGGCCGTCCGAGTGATCTCCAAAACTACGATCAGTGGACGAAGCTGCGTTAATAATGGGCACTCACCTGAACGAATCGATCTGAATCCATGGGATCTTCAATATTTAGTTCTTGGGCATGGTCAAAAGGGACTTCTCTTTCATAAATTAAACCAGGCTCATCATCATCATCATCATCATCATCTTCTTGGAGAAGTTCTCTTGCCTTTGGTTGTTGCCTTCGAACAGGAATTTGCATCGGGCTGTCAAGAGAAGCTAGCATACCTCATTGAAGACTCTTTATCCATTGGCATTTCTTGAATCTCATCCACTTCGGTTTTGTTGTGACATTCCGGTGTAGCCATACCTGCAAATCACCATGAAGAAATGAGAAATAAGGTTAGGATTTAAAATCTATTTCCTAACCGTAGATGATGCTCTATTAATGGGATCTGGGATGTGGTCGGTTCCTTTGAAATAAAAACTGTGTGCGCTATTTATTTGAGTAAAATTTATGTTATTTAATATTTTTCAACAATAAAAACGTAAAATTGTACTTTTCAAATTTTAAGCTGTTTCACATGGAAAAAATATAATTTGATTCAAAAATTATAAACTAATATTTGGATTCAAATTTTCCATTAGCATTATTTGTACTCCCTCTGGTATATAATAAAATTCACTTGTAGAATGATGTGTTTCACTGTATTCTTCTCCCTCTTTCAAAACTTTATGTAATACAAGTAAAGTTGGAAAAATATTCAACTTAAGATAATTTTAATGAGTTGATTATTATTTTTATTTTTAAATAATTAATTAAAATGATTTATATTGAAAATGGAAATAGCATGAAAAAATTAAAGTTAGAGTACTACCGCTCGAATTGATTTGAGTTTACCCCTCCCACGAGGAACAAACTGAATTTGTAGAAAACGAACAACGAGGCATGGGCCAAAAATTTAACCTTTTTTCAAGCATTGGCTGTTTTTTAGGGTTTACTTAATGCTTGTTTATCAAGCGAGTGAGAAATCGAGTGAAAGTGATAAATCTCTTTGTAATATGAAAGATACATGCACTTGGCCAAAAAAAGTGGTAGCAATGTGCTTTATTTTATTTCCTTGACTTTATTAGAAGACTTGAGGAATTATATGATTGATTGATTAATCAAGTGAGGCTTGGCACTGACAAATTAGAACATGGTCCATTAATCATTACCGTTGAAGGCTATTTGAATACTCCCAAACCCCCCCCAGCTGTTTCGAACATTGGAGTCTACATGACTTTTTTTTTTTCGTTGGATCTATTATTCAGGAGTATTTTGCTTTGTTTAATTAATTTAAATTTTATTTCATCACAAATTGTTCGTTCTTATTTGTAAAATATTGCACACAAACAATTAGAATTCAGCTAAAGAATACTTTTGGTCCTTTATATTTGCGTCAAGTTTCATTTTAGTCCTATAAGTTTAAAAAGTGCACTTTTAGTCCCTCAAACTTAACGCCGTTAGTTTCTCTTAACGAAAATTGCTGACTCATTGAATTTAATTGATGACTGTGTAATAAAACGTTGACAAAGCATACTCACATTTTAATTTTAATTTAATAATATAATAAATTTGATATTTTAAATTGTGTAAAATAAAAAAAGATTTAAAATAATAGCGTTAAGTTTGATGAGTCAGCAATTTCCGTTAAGTGAGACTAACGGCGTTAAGTTTGAGGGACTAAAAGTGCATTTTTTAAACTTATATGACTAAAGTGAAACTTGACGCAAACATAAAAGACTAAAAGTATATTTTAGTTATTAGAATTCTATCCCAGACCAAGTCGGTCATTAGTTCCAACAAGATTACATCAAGTTTGAAATCAAACCCTCGGTCATTCATCATAATCAGATCTATGAATATTTTTCAATAGATTTAGTCTAGCAATTAATATTTTTAACTATGATGAATGCATGGCACATCCATAAATTATTATAAAGAAATTTGAAGCTAGATATAGATATATACTATATCGAAGCAATATTGTTCCACGTTAAAGGAAGTCCAGGATACATATACATAACCTTGGATATAATCGATCATAATGAGTATAGCTTGTAGTTGTGCAGGAGCTGTTAAATAGAGTGGTATTTATCAGAGTCTAATGCAATTTTGACTTGCTGTGAACACTCATATGAATATATATCCTCTTCTAAGTATTTGAGTACGTAAAAACTTTTATATCGGAATAAAAATCAGGCTTGAATTAAAAATCTTGGTTCTTATCATTAATTTATACTCGTTCAATTTTAATCGAGTTAGGACGATTTTTAAAATTTAAAAATCAAGATATCAAGTCATTCCATTTCGATCGTATTCATTAATAAAAAAGGATTTTATTTATTTTCGATTAGCACAACCTTATCATTATTCTGTCATCTCTCTTTGGTGTGAGGCAATTAGGTATAGTAACATCTCAGAAAGGTAATATCAACTTCAATGAAAAATTAAATTATAACATAGATCTTATATTAAAGAGTAAAAGGGATATCACAAATATCCTCAAATAATGTTAGAGGCGTACGTTTCCATGCAACACAAACACACATACACCCAATTTGCAACACGTGTGGAAACCAGAGAAAGGAAAATGGCTCACGGGATGATTTTCACACGTAAGGCACCATGTATTTAAAAGCAAAAGTAACGGTACGGTACATACAATATTGTGCCACCAGTACATTGTGAGAGAATTCTACATAACTATTTACAAACTACACAGACAACTAACAGAGCTAATTACACAGGTAGTAATACCAATTAGTAATGATAATTACATGAGCAATTCTAACAATATATTTGTGTGTATATATCTATTGCACATTAGACTATGATAAATGAATTAATTAAGAACAGTTGAACAAACATGCAAGATATGACTGGAAATGTTGAAAGTAGAGGCACGCTCTTTGAAATGGCCATACGCAAATTCACTTTATATATCTCTAGTTCTCTCCCTTTGTATACCTCTTCTCTGGTAACTCTTCTCTCTGAAACCAGAAACCATACCCTATCATCTCTGCTAACTCTTCTCTCTGAAACCAGAAAGCATACCCTATCATCTCTGCTATCTCTTCTCTCTCTGAAACCAGCCACTACGGATTCTAAAAGTATCAACAGCCAGAAGGTTCTTACGCCACCTACTCATTATCAGGCTCAGGTGACCTCTAACCCTCATGGAAATACTAATGGCACTCAAATGCCAACCATCCAGAAGTTTTTTTCTCCACCAAATACTCATCAAACTCACACCCCTAACCCTTCAAGCACTCAGAAGGTTCCATGCCCCACAACTAGCAGGCCATCTCCTGATGATCAGACTGCAGGCACTAACCCTAAATCCGGCACAAAAATTCCCACTTTACAAGGTGTCTTCTCCAAGAAAAGATGAGAATAACTCCATGTATCTCTCTCTCCCCCTCTCTCTCAGATCAGTCTGTTTAATTTTTTATGTCAATAAATAGTGTATAATTTGTCTTTGTATGTATTTTAGAAGCTAATCAGTTTGCTATGTTGATTTTGATCGTATTTAGGTTTGATTCATTCGATGCACGCGGTCGTTAATTCATAATTTCTTGGGTATGCTTTGTGTGCTGTGGACAGTGCACTTTGGGTGGTTCTTCTGGGCGGCTGTGGGTTTATAAAAGAATTCCAGAATTGAATCAAACAAAATGTTATAATTATTATTTTTTGTTATTAATTATAATAAAGTAGTATTTGCTTTGTCTGCGTACTAGTAGTGAAGAAAAGAAAAAAAGGGAAGGGGTGCACTCCAAGTTCCTCAAAGAGGTGCACTCCAGTGGGATACACCGCGTTGCCAAAACGGTGGAGGCATACCTCTCCGAGATCGCCGTCTACGGCGAGCTAAGCATCTCCAAGTTCAAACGGCGTTTGAGGAGCGGCGGGGAGGATTGAGATGCCGACTGATGTATCGTGGATGAGGGAGAACGAGGAGCTATTAAGGATGAAGATGTAGGTGTTCGGAGCTACAGCACAAGGATGTAAAAAACGAAGGATTGATATTCCTCTGGCAGTAAACCAGTCAAACGCAAGCTTTCTCGGGTCATCAAAGCCAAATCTTAACCAGTTAATTCTTCTTCATGGAACAGCTATAAAGTTTTCCCCAGGACCATATATCTGTATAGCATTATTGGTTTTAAACATCATCTTCACAAGGTAGAGCAGGAATTGGCTAACTGAATGTATTGAATGAAACAAATATATGTTAGGATAGACTTTAGGGTTTTTGTTTTCAATAGGAATAGGAATAATGATTGTTAGTTTAAGATTGAATTTCTGGTTTAGATGTGGTTGTAGTTTGTAATCATAGTTTGCTTTGAGTGTTTCTTTTGTTTTCGACATTAGTGATTGTAAAACTTTGTTTGGTAATCAAGAAAAAGGACTTTGTTTGCTAAAAAAGAAAAGAAAAGAAAAGGCTCCTTCTGCTGCAAGAATGAGCTATTTGTACCGTTGTGAAAAGGCATACTGAAAAGCCACCGTAAGCCCAGATCCGGCTGCCCCCTTCTTTCCATTTGCTTCTCCATCCTTTTCCATTTGCTTTTCACCGCCACTTTCACCAAGTGCTCAGCTCCTATTCTTCTCCATTTGCTTCCCCTGAGCTCACATACTTGTCCATCAGCCTTCTCCAGCTCGTCGCCAGCCGATCTGCCTCACCGACACTTCTCCATTTGCTTAGCCCTCTCGTGCTCTGTTCATCTTCCTATCCCCCTCCATTGCCCATTTCAATCGTAGCGAGCTTTGCTTGACCTTTGATCTTCCTTCAGCGCTGCTACAGATGGTGAATCGCTGGCTCAGGCCCGAGGTGCTTCTCCTTTTCCTTTCTCTCTTTTCGGTTTACACGTTTCTTAAGTTTTTATTGTGTGATTTAACGAACATTTTGGGCATTCAGGTGTACCCACTGTTCACGGCTGTCGGAGTTGCTATAGGTATTTGTTGGTTTCAATTGGTTCGCAGTATCCTCATCGATTGCTGTAGAAATATTGTGATGTCTTTTTAATATTGCTGCAACTTGCTTGTTTTTCAGAAACCGCGTATAAAAGATAAACTTAAATCATCAAATCGTGTGAGTTCTTGAAGGAAGAGTGCAGAGTTCCTGGGTCGTGGTGGGTGGAGAAGAACAAGGGCATGGCTCGCCGGCACTACGGAGAATGGGTTTTGGACTTGCCGGAGGATGAGGACCTTCCTGTTCTCGAGTATCTATAAACGTTAATTTATCTGCTTTGTTCTGAGGTAAACATTTTTCCGGTAATAAAAACACATGCAGTCATAAATAACTCTGTGGTCACCCCTCTTCTTGGGTTAAGCTGATGAAGGGGATCGAACACTTTAACAAATGGAGTGAGTTCCATTGGGAGAGTGCCACTTTAATGCGTATATAGTGCGAACTAAAGGCAAGGTAATGGAGGGTGACTCTTTCTCTACGCTCCATTTTAACTTTAAGTGAATTTTTGTAGTCTTTTCTAGCCCTCAAATTATATGCATGTCCGTTTTTTATAAATTATATATTTTTATTTTGATCCAAAAAAAGTTCCAAGCGGTTGTGAATTTAGTATTTTTTTTTATTTTTTTCACTTAACATAAAATTTTATTTTGATTCTTAAATTTTATTAAGTATATATCTTTTTAACTCTCATTTTTATATATATTTTCGATTTATTGAAATTATGGAATCCTACCATATATATATAACAAAAATGCGATTTATCATTGTGTGTATAAGTGTCTGATGAATGATACAGGGAATAGTTGTTTCCGGAGCAGTGACGGTGGTAATACAGCATGGTGTACTGTGTAGTTTTGAGAGGCCCTCTTTTTACGTGTCTGCTTTCAACCCTCTTGTACTTGTCCTTGTCGCCATAGCTGGTTTCCTCAAGTTAGATGAGAAACTATATCTTGGAAGGTATCCATATATATATATATCTACATATGTTTCATCTTAATTCACACAATTATGTATACATATGACTAACTCTGTATTTAACGACTTGGTATTTTTTTTAAAGCTTTGCAGTATAATTGGTGGGGTGTTAATAGTGTGTGGAGTATATGCTGTTCTATGGGGAAAAGGCAAAGAGATGAAGATAAATCAACTTGTTCCACCACAGGGCCTTGGTGAAAGCACAGTGATCGGATCTCCTAGACAAGATAAATGTGCCTCACATGGCAATAATGATGATGTTGATGAAATTGTGAGACAATGGACTTCATCATTGTCTGCTGTTCTTATGCAGTTAGACTTCCTAGTCATAGGTTGTGGCGTAGAGAGAGAGAGAGAGAGAGAGAGGGGAAGCAACAAAAACCTCCTTATCGCTGCTTTGGGGGTTGAATGACTTTTTTTCAAAATACTATTCCGAACATGTGTTGTTTCTGTGAAGGAGGTTCGCCTGTTGGAGTAAGATGCGTCACTTATAATAATGACAATATATCCTCAACCCCACAGCCATTTGTTCCACCCACACCTCTCTTCTTTTCGACCCACTTCCATATCCGCCACAAGTCGTCGATGGATTTTGAATAACTTATAAAAGATCGATTGAATGATTCAATGACGAATATATGCATTCAACCTACTTTTAAATTTAATTCATATCCCACCATCGCTCTTTTATGTATCAAACCTGGCATTCATTTGATGAATTGTCCCGACTCATCAATCCCTGCGTGGAACCTACGTACGTACGTAGTTCATATTAATTTTTTCTCCGTACGTGTATATAGATCGATATTGATATAAACTGTTATCCGAGTAATTAATATTATCATCAACAATGATCCACCATCGTGCAATGAATCTTCAAAAAAAATCTAAATTCACCATCCCGTAAGTAATTTCTAATTAATTGACAAAACACACATTGAAGCTACCTAGTTTCGAAGCTACCCAGATTCTTAATCCGAAGGGCAAAGGATGGTTTTCCTACGCCAACGTAAGACAGAATTCAGGGCATCCTCCTTCCCTTCCTTCACAACCTCGTACAACATCTGCAGGTTATAATAACATCATATTAACATTGCATGTCCTCATCGGATAATGCAACGTTGGAGCTGCTCCTGCAACTGGGTTTATGTCGTGCTAGGAAGCCAGTTGGGTCCATAGGATCCTTTAATCTTGTTGAAGGTACTTTCAAAGATTAAATATAGGCATCTCTCTCCGAAGGATATCGAACCTTGGTTCTTTACACTATAAGAACTAACTTTTTCTGTTAATAAGTTGAATCGTTGTTGGTCTTAGGCTTTGAATTCCAGTATTATGGTTGACTCACCCTCCGATCCTTTAATCCCTACTGAATTCCAATATTATAGTTGATGGATTGGAGTCACGCTATTGGCATGTTATGAAATTAAACCCAGTCCAATCCAACAGGTCAAACTAGTAAATCAATTTTCTAACCGGTCTGGTCAAGAATTTTAAATGGTCTGACCATGTTTGATTTATTTTTTTTTCCTGCGTGAAGAATGGAAGCACCATTCGAGTTAACAAAAAAGAAGTAGAAACACAACAAATCGTCCTTAGTATGTTTTGTTTGTTTATATATAATGTTAACGCTTTTTAGATTTAAAGTATATATGAGCACTTTTGCCCATTTTAATTATATATTGTTTTCGCCCGGGTTAATATTGGTTTGAACAACTAGCTAAAACAAAGGGTTAGTAGAAATTAAAATTAGCAGCGACATGAACCAAGAGAAGAACCAAAACAACAAATTACGCAGTTGAACTTGGAATTTAAACTACAACCTCATCCAAAAAAGGCATAAACAAAGAGGACGAAGGAAGGAGCAGAGAGAATTACAGTTTCTTTGCTTGCTCGAGGGAACGAGCATGAGCGAAGTGAAAAAGATCGTACGACGTCGGCGTAAACACGAACTGGTATCTCGGCTGTGCCAGATTGCGTAGCTTCATCGGAATGCTCGCGATCAGTTGGAAATTGTACCATATGATCAATCATTGTACTTTGAGTATTTTAACTAATGAATAATTCATTTTTCATTATCATAATATTTACATGTTTTGTTATGATAAATTATCCTTAGATAAATCATAGTGATTAAACTAAATGTCAATGACCGATCATCTACCCGATAGCAAACTGATATATTTCTTATTTTAAACTCAAATCTTGAAACACTAGAAAATAATAATTGACACAAACGGTTTAGAGTGACTAATCCCTTCTTTAAGTTTTAGAGTATGTAATTACTAAAATAAATATATTTAAATTTATCTTGCTAATCTAGAGGATCATCTGCAGCCCTATCTCAAATAAAACTATTATTCCTAAATAGCTATTCAAAAGGCATTAACTCGAACAATCTCACTCTAATATGATTATATGAGTCCCGTAAGTATATTCCTATCCTAAAGGCAAATTAGAATAAATTCTAATCTCACATTACTCAGTTTAAAGGTCCAATTAAGACCTCCTTCCGAGGTTAATCTAAATTCCTGATATTTATACTTAATGTTGATCAGGCACTAAGCAGACAATAAGATTTAAATTGAATAAACAAAATTAAAATTAAATATAAATAAATGATTCAAACATGTTTTAATCCTTAAATCAGTTCATAATACTCTAGATCTAAAAAGAGTTAAGCACACATGACTTTAATTGGAATCTCTGACAAGATTGAAGAAAATATCAAGGAGGAGAACAGAGAGAGAGAGAGAGAGACGACGCTGTTGATGATGAATTCTCTTGACTGATCCCACTGTGACCGCGCCTTTTTCCCAGTCTCTTTGCTTGTCCCTTGTGCTTCCTGTGCCCCCTGGACGTGCCTTTTGCTGCTTGTTCTCCTTTCCCTCTGTATATAGATATATAGAGTTTTTCGTCTTCCAGTGCCTCCCATGTGCTCAGCATCGTCTTCACGTATATATCCATAAAATGCCAACAACCACCAACTCCCTCTTTCATTTCTTGATCTTTAATCTCTATTTTCTTTTTCTTGATTTATCAAAATCTTCTCTTTTCATTACTTCTTAAAAAGATAACAATATAATAAAATAAAAAGAAGCAAACCAAAATAGAGATAAAAATTAATAAAACCTTTAAATTAGTATTATCTACTATGGTTTCATGAATCCTTATGATAATACATATATTTACTATTTTAAACTTAAAATCTTTTCAAACAATTAATCCCTAAGATAATGCACTATTTGATATATTTCTTATTTTAAACTCAAAATCTTTTAAAATTATATTGATAACTCTTCAAATATATCAAAAATACTAAAAATCGGAGAGTTATCACAAACATGAAATAAGGTCATTATGAATTTGGAATGCATGTAGATACTAGTCAAAGTCATGGACATTTGTAAGAGTAAAAGGTGTTGGATTGACCCGCTATGAGATGGCTTCATGGATTTGTGTTACAAGTTTGTCTCACAAACGACTACATTACTGTGCCCTTTGACCTATATCATTATGGATTCCTACAAGAGAATCACTTAGCTTTAATATAGTTAAAAGTCATTTTTGATCAAGTGATGATAAAGGCTATGTTCGTGCTTTGTGGATTCCATGCAGAGGAATGCGAATGGTCAAGATAGGATTTGTCCCTTAGATTAGTAGAGAGATATTTTTGAGCCCTCTCGATGAGTGAGTCTAAGAAATTTATGATCATATTGTAATGGAAATGTAGTTCAATCTTCTGAGTCGGACTACTCAGGGATCAAGAAAGCAATAATCGCGAATATAAGGATGACGATCTTCATGTCTCATCCTTGACTGAAATATCATGTGATAAAATGGATGTGATGTAGTTGTAAAATAATTTGTATCGATTTACAAATTCTCATATGAATTGGGTAATTGTAGTGTCTTACTAGAAGTCGCTTGCGACTTATGGGCTAGTATAATCACTGGCTCACTGCCAACACAAGTTGAGATGTCCAAATTCATTCAAGTTAGATTCAATGAATCTTCTTTAGAGGATATATATTTATGTGTGTGTATTAAAATTAGTTTATATATACAATATATTTTCGTGTGTATATATTGCATGTATTGATATGTAAATATACTATATACATGATAAAGATAGAATAGATATTGAATTTAATTTATGGAGATAAATTAAATCTTGATTTAAAAGATAAGATCTTGAATTTATTAATTTATAAAAAATTTTACATCTTGATCCATTTTGATATTATATCTTATTTAATATATTGAGATAAATTAAATATTATCATCGTTTGACTCCTTATCCAAATTAAATAAATTGGTTAAATTATATCTTATCCTTGTTGGACTCTTTATTTAATTAATTTCTCTGATTTAAAATTTCTGATAGGATTTTGAAATTTGAAATAGATAAAAGATAGATTTCAAAATTTAAAAGGATAAGCTTTGAATATCTACAAATAGATCATCAGAGCTCTCCATTAAAGGATGATATCAAAACACAAATCAGAAACTTGAGAGAGAAACCAAGCGTGAGAAGGAGATCAAAGAGTCGGACTAGAGGCACTAACACGCGTTCGTATTTGAAAGGTCATTCATGCGAATATCTATAGAGGAAGCTAAATCGAGGACATTGGTCTTTTGAAACCAAGCAAGAAAGGAAAAGAAAGCACTCTAAAAAATGTAAGCACGATTTAAAAGTCTTCAACCGAACATTAAAAGGGACTGGAAAAATTTTAGTCTTCCAATGTGCCTTTAATCCCAACACAATCTTCCATCTCTCTCTCTCTCTGATCGATCAAGTTGTGAGCGAGGGCTTCTTTTAAATCTGTATTTTTTGCTGAGCATTTTAAATCTTTATATAATATATTAATAATTTTTGAAAAATCCGTTATCTAATCCAAATACAATAATCATATTTTTTATCAATAGAATAATCATATTTCAAACTATACGGATATTCCTTTTATCATTATTTTGTTGCACAATTCTTTTATCATCAAATTATCCACACGCGCGCGCTTATATATATATATGTGTGTGTGCATGTATGTCTATATATATATAATTCAAATCCTTCTTATGTTATCTATATGGCTATTCCTTTTATCATTGAGCATGTTTATGAAAGAAGTGGAGAAGTGCTTTTACGGTTTACGAGGTAAATATGTGAATGAGATTATCTTGATTTGATAAAAACACTATTGATGTGTGTTTGGGGAGTACAAACACTCTCCCAAACACACATTATTTTGTTGTGTTATTATTTTATCATCAAATTATCCAAATATATATATTTCAAATCCTTATTATTTTATTTATATGGGTATTTTTGCCTCCAACAATCAGAATGTTGGCGTCCTACTATCATTGAGTAATAAAAAAAGTAAGCATCGTTGTATGTTTGGGTTCAACCTATCAAACAGTACGGAGTGAGTGCAGCATTCAGCAGGAATGTCGATACCCTGTGCTTAATTATCTTTCTCTCTTTCTTTCTTGCTCTTTAATATGATATTGTGAACGGAGTAATACTGGCTAGCTAATTAATTAAGAAAGTGATGATTGAAGAAAGGTGGAGGATAGGAGGGTAATTACGATTAAAGATGAAGGAGCGAATGTAAGTGTGTATATATATATGTGTGTGTGTGAAAAGAGAGATGATGATGATGATGATGATGATGATGATGATGATGATGATGATGATGGGGATTAAGAAGAGAACCTTTAAGAAATGCTCACGAGCCTTCAGGATGTTGACAGACAGCACCCATGAGCATGGCCACGTGGGTGTCGTGCCCACAGGCATGCATTTTGCCGGCAACTTTGGATTTGTACGCTTTTAGAGGTTATTAGACGTCTTTGATATTAATTGCTGGACTATTCAATTCGTTATTCATCCATCCTTTGGAAATTAATTTTGTTTTATTATCATTTTTTCTATGGAATCTGTGTGTATGTTAGTGAGCCTTACTATAGCTCAAGGAATTCTACCTTTTATGAGTAAAGGAAGAAAAAAAGACAAATGGAGGGACTGGTTATGCAATATTTTCCCCTCAAGCCAACGCATGAAGTCAGATCATGTGTAAGGGTCGATGCCGTAATTTTCAGACGTACGTGATGTGAATCGGGATGGTTCTCATTGTTGGACTCTTCATAACAAAAGGAGGATCGTTGAGTATTGCAACAATCAGAATGTTGGCGTCCTGCTATCATTGAGTAATAAAAAAATTAATCATCGTTGTATGTTTGATAGGGCGTCTTACACATTACGGTTTAGAGGATCGTTGTATGTTTGGTTCAACCTCCCTTCTGGACTACGGGCTCAGAATTTTTTTTTTTAATTTATCTACCCAACGGGGGGCTTCATTGTCTCAAAAATTAACCATACAAACCGGTTCATCAACCGATTCACTCACTCAACCCGAGACAGAATATATGGCAAAAGGATAACTAGGTTAATAGGTATTCCTTTTAATGACAAAGATGTTCATTAAGAAAAGAAATGGAGTTGTGAGCTGTCACTTTTTTTTTCTTGAAGAGGCAAATTAAATTCAAAGTTAATAAGTATCGCAAAGCGTATAATTAACAAGTCTGTATCTTTAATTTTGCAAAAAAAGCATATTCTTTTGCATGTCTGTCACCCACCATTATATTATTAAGTAATAATATCATTATAAAGAAACGTGTACATATTTTGTTTTGTTTTGTTTTGATGTTTCCAATCAAGTCCAAGCGGTTGTGTCCTTCGGAGAATAATTTCTATAAATACTAATAATGGCATGCCATGATTTGCTATATACCTAACTATAAAATGACAAGCATTAACACTTGCATGATGTATTGTTCTGAATGTTGTTTCTTTTCTTTTTGTGCTGACGTTGCTTCAACACATATGCCTAAGAACATATGTCCAAATTGCTCAAGCCCCAGTGATAAACACGATCTAGAATTAACCAGTAACACGATATGGGGTTTATTTTGGAGCTAAAGTTGAAGACTTTCGTGTTTTCCTCGTTGTGGGGTGTAATCAGGAATAGGCATAGGTTGAGATTTGCGTTTCTGGATGAAGGGAGTTTCACGGGAAAAGGGTTTTCGTGAGAGAGAGAGGAGGAAGAAGAAGGAAGGAAGGAAGGTGGCAGAAAATGTGTGAGAAAGAGAGAGAGTGTGAATGTTAGGAGAAGGGACTTATTGATGGGACGTAAAAAAGCAGAGATGAATGAATGAAGAGGATTGAGACGGGGGGGGGGGAGAGACGAGGGTGAGAAGAAGCTTGGGAATGCTGGGCGAGTGGGAGTATGAACAGTGATTTCTCCACACATGGTGGCCCCTTGCGACGTGACAGGTTTACTATTGACCACCACCGGCAGTCACCACTCTCTTCCGTGTCGTGTGGTTCACGCTCCTTGCGTCAGGCACACCGAGATGTAAGATTCACTTTAATTTCATATGCATGCTTTAATATATCAATTGAATTAAGTTTGATGAATGATGTATGCATATTGTTCAGGCTTATACAAAAATGCGATTTATCATTGTGTGTATACGTATCTGATGAATAATACAGGGAATAGTTGTTTCCGGAGCAGTGACGGTGGTAATAGCATGGTGTGTGGATTTGAGAGGCCCTCTTTACGTGTCTGTTTTCAACCCTCTTGTCCTAGTCGCCATAGCTGGTTTCTTGATGTTAGATGAGAAACTATATCTTGGAAGGTATCTATCTACATATGTTTCATCTTAATTCATACAATTATATATACATATGACTAACTCTGTATTTAACTACTTGGTATTTTTTTAAGCTTTGCAGTATAATTGGTGGGGTGTTAATAATGTGTGGAGTATATGTTGTTCTATGGGGAAAAGGCAAAGAGATGAAGATAAGTAAGAAATGCAAATAAAGATAATGATAATAATGCCCAAAATAGTCTCCTATGCGTTTGTGCTACTATTTATGGAAGGAGTGTACCAATGATACAATGACACCTGTCTATGCTACAGGAATATTCTAGACTCTATAATGAACCATGAATATATAATTGTATTACAACAAATTATGTTTAACTCCCTCCTTTACTTTGAACCCCCTTCTTTCCCTATTCTCTTTGTGTTTCATTATTAGGTTCTTTGTGATTCTTTGATGGAGATGCCGTGACACCCAGCTTTCTCCTTAGACAGCAGAAGCGAGCATGTTACAGTGGCTTTGTGAGGTAGTCAGCGATTTGGTCTTTTGTAGGGACATATTGCATTATCAGAGTTTTTGACATGACTTGATCCCTTATGAATTGAGCATCAATTTCAATATGTTTGGTTCTTGCATGGTGCACTGGATTGGATGCCAAAGCTGCTGCACTTGTGTTATCACACCAAATAATCGGTACTCGTCTCATGTGCAGCTTCAACTATGATAGAAGAGATTTAACCCAGCATAATTTTGCTGATGCATTCGCCAATGTCCGATATTCAGATTCAGTACTAGATCTAGCAACTACCTTTTGCTTCTTGGATGACCAAGTCACAAGGGAGTCACCAAGGAAAACACAGTATCCTCCCACTGAGCGTCTATCATCTAGGCATGAGGCCCAATCTGCATCTAAGTAGGCCACAAGATCCAACAAGGTGGTTGGTTTGATGTGAATGCCATAATGCATAGTCCCTCTAAGATATCTCAGCAAGCGTTTGACAGCCTTCCAGTGTTCAGTGGTAGGTTTAGTCAGAAATTGGCTCAACTTTCCAACATTATAGCTTATGTCGGGTCTGGTGTTACACAAGTACTGCAAGGCACCCACTACACTACGGTATGAAGAAGGGTTTTGGAGTGGCTCACCTGAGTGTATGGAGAGAGACTTATGAGCTGCCATGGGTGTATTGCACGGTGATGCTTTGCTCATTCCAAACTTATGTAGCAGATCGGTTATATATTTCCCTTGAGTGAGATACAAACCAAATTTGTCTCGGTGTGCCTCAATTCCAAGGAAGTAGTGCAGAGGGCCAAGATCTTTTAATGAGAAAATGCTATTTAGCTTGTGAGTGAATCTCTTGAGATTGAGGGGATTATTGCCGGTGACTAAGATATCATCCACATATATGAGAATCAACAAGATTTGTGTTTTATCCGAGTAAATCAACAAAGAGATATCACTCTTTGAGTTGATGAATCCCCAACTCAGTAGTGTGTGTTTGAGGCGATCAAACCATGCCCTGTGTGCTTGTTTGAGACCATAGAGAGCTTTTGACAGTTTGCATACATGATGGGGTCTTTGCAAGTCAACAAACCTTTCTGGCTGTTCCATGTAAACAGGTTCACTTAGAATGCCATTCAAGAATGCATTATTTATGTCTAATTGTCTGATTTCCCAGTTGAGAGAGACTGCAATAGAGAGGATGATTCGAATGGTTGATGCCTTAACCATTGGGCTAAAAATATCATCAAAGTTGATACCTTCCGTTTGTTGAAACCCCTTTGCAACTAGTCTAGCTTTCCTTTTGGCAAGCGTGCCATCAGGGTGAAATTTGGGCTTGAAAAGCCATTTGTTTTCCACAATGAGTTGCGTGCTTGGCCGAGGAGCAAGTGTCCAGGTCTGATTTTTCTGGGGGGCAATGAACTCATCGAGCATAGCCTGTTTCCAATGAGGGAGTTGAAGGGCTTCAGTGGCTGTATGTGGGGTGTTTTCTGGTGTATAGGTGAGGCCTATATATGGTGCCTTTGGTTTAGAAATGCCATGTTTGCTACGGGTGAGCATTAGATGAATGTTTTGAGATGTAGAAGTTGAGGGATTGGGTAGGTCTATATTGGTTAGTGAAGGTGGAGATATGTGGTTGGTGGAAAATGGTGATGGATGTTATATAGATAAGGCTGAGTCAGGTGAAGGAGAGATAGGCTGATTGAATATTTGGACCATGTTGGTTGGACAAGGTGTTAAGCTAGTTGAGCTAATTGAGCAAGGAGATGTTGATTCTGCAGTCGAGGTAGCAGCTATTGAGGGATTGAGGGCTGCTGGTTGATCTGGAAAATCTGATTGCAATTTGTTTGAGGCCTTATGCGTGTTCAGCAGGGGAGAAATACTCCCAGAGGCATGGTTTTGCGGTTGATTTAGGACCTGAATTGGTTCCTGATTTGGATCCTGCAAGAGAGAAAAGCCATCAGCACTATTTTGAGCAATATCAACCAGTTGAGATTGTTGTGGCTTCCTTCTGTTGAGAAATCCACTACCAAATGGAAAGTCTTCTTCATTAAATATAACATGGCGTGAGATATAAATTTTTCCAGTGGAGCTGAGGCATTTGTATCCCTTGTGAGAACCACTGTAACCCAGAAACACGCATTTGGTGCTGTGAAATTGGAATTTGTTTTGATTGAAAGGTCTCAGGCAAGGAAAACAAGCACATCCAAAGGTTTTGAAGGTACTATAAGAGGGTTTCCGAGCATACCGTTTCTCAAATGGTGAATAATCTTGTAAAATGGGAGTAGGTAACCTGTTAATGAGATACACATCTGTAGAGAAAGCTTCCCACCAATAGTAGAGAGGCATCTTTGCTTGAGCAAGCAGAGTTAAACCCATTTCTACAATGTGTATGTGCTTTCGCTCAACTCGACCATTTTAAACAGAGGTATATGGGCATGAGTGACGAAAAATAATTCCATAAGAGTCAAGCACAAGTTTGAAGGACCTAAACTCACCTCCCCAGTCACTTTGGAGGACTTTGATTTTGTGGTCAGTTTGTGTTTCTGCCATGTTTTTAAAATGGATAAATGCTGATAGAGCTTCTTCCTTGGCTTTTAGAGGACAAATCCATGTGAACCTAATGGAGTCATCCAAGAAACTATTGTAATACTTATAGCCAGAAGTAGACTTGATGGGTGCAGGACCCCACAGATCTGTGTGAACAAGGTCTAGAGGATTCAAAGCATGGGAGTCAGATTTATGAAAGGGCAGTTTGTGTGATTTCCCAAGTTGACAAGAGTCACAGAAAATAAATTTTTCATTTGATTTCATTGCAACATTACAACTCTTGAGTACTTGCTGTAAGATACGACTACTTGGGTGCCCTAATCTTCTATGCCATGATTCAACTACTGTAAGGAAGGTACTGGCATTACATTTCTTTTCTGACTCAGAAGAATTCTTAGCAAAAATGAAATTAACATCTGCAGCTGGAAAATTAGCAGTAACAGTAGGAGTTGTAGCAGGTTTAACACCATTGGCAATCTTGTACAATCCTTGGTCAGTCCCCTTGGTTACCACTCCTTGTAACAGTATCTCATGCCTCTTCTTGTCCTTCACAAAGCACCCATGTGAGTGAATTTCAACAAAAATATTTGAGTTATCATTAGTCAATTTGTAACCACTGATAAGGTTATTTGAAATGTCTGGTGCAACAAGAACATTGTTAAGGTTTAGTGCTCTATTGGGATTGTCACACAGGAGTTTTGAATTTCCAGATTTCATAACCTTCAAGGATTGACCATTGCCCACAAAGAGAGAGTTTATACCTGTGTTTGCTGTGCCAATGTTCACATTCTCTGGAGTGTGAGTCACATGGTGAGTTGCTCTTGTGTCCAAGTACCAAGCAGGATCTGCTACGGTTTCTGAGCTTGCCATGAATGCAGATGCATTTTCATTCCTCCTTGGACCTCTGTAATTTCTATCAAACCTGTGCCAGCAGTCCACAACTTCATGTCCATATTTTTCACAGAGATGACAATATTTATCAGATTTTTGTCCTCCAATTGTTCGTCCTAAAGTCCCATAGTTACGAATGTATCTACCTCGTCCCCTTCTACCTCCTCTGCCACGCCAGCTGGGTACATATCTGCTTTGGCTCTGTGACTGCACAGTAAGATTTGCAAAGGCATTAGGTAATGCAGACACTGAGTTAGATTGTATCTGTTCTAACTAGGACTCGTATGTGAGGAGTTTGGACTGCAGTTCAATCCAGCTGAGGTTATCCTTTTCGGACAGCATTACAACACTAGGAGTATAGTCATTATCAAGGCCTGCGAGCGTCTGAGTGAGGAGGTCTGCATTTGTTATGGGTGAGCCAGCCAGTGTGAGGCTGTTAGAAAGGCTCTTCATCTTTGCGAGGTATTCTTTCATCTTGAGTGTACCCTTTCGTGAGCGCTGAAATTCACCCTTCAAGTAGGTAACACGAGATCTTGTGTTTGCTCCGACATACTCCTTTACTGATTTCCATAGAGTCACGGCAGACTTGCAGTGAGTCATCTGAGAAGCAATTTCTAGTGACATTGTACTGAGCAGCCACCCAAGGATAATCTGATCGGTGGCCTGCCAATCTTCATACGTTGGATTCGGGTAGATCTCTTCAGCAGCATCTAAGAGATATTAGGGAGGAATAGCCTTTGCACCTGTCACATATCCTTCAAGACAGTGCCCCCGTATGATTGGAAGAACCATAGACTCCAAGATAGGAAGTTTTCTCCATCTAGCTTGATGGAGCTTGTTTGATTCAAAGAGCTGAGTAGTAGTATTGGCCGAGCAGAGACATTCGAAGATGGGGAAGGAGTTGGGAGAGGTGCTGGGTAGGAGAAGGGAGCTGGGTAAGGATAATACGGTGGTACTGGAAATGGATTGGGGGCAAACTGAGGTGTGTCAGTCTGGTAGGGTGACGGTGTTGGTGGTGGATATACGAAGGTGGGTGGTGCAAAGCTGAAGGACAAAGTGGTTGGAGGGTGTGAAGGCTGGTGTGACGGAGAAGGCGCGGTTGTTTCTGTTGAGGTCAGGATGGATGCAGATGAAGGTGGGTCAGTAGGTGGGTCATGGGTGTCGGCGGATGAGCGAGGGGTTTTTGGGTTGGCATAGGTCATTTCTAACAGGTGGAGCTCTGATACCAAGTAAGAAATGCAAATAAGGATAATGATAATAATGCCCAGAATAGTCTCCTCTGGGTTTGTGCTACTATTTATGGAAGGAGTGTACCAATGATACAATGACACCTGTCTATGCTACAGGAATATTCTAAACTCTATAATGAGCCATGAATATATAATTGTATTACAGCAAATTATGTTTAACTAGATAAATCAACCTGTTCCACCACAAGGCCTTAGTGAAATCACAGTGATCAGATCTCCTAGACATGATAAATGAGCCCCACATGGTAATAATGATGATGTTGATGAAATTGTGAGAAAATGATTAGAAGGTAGTTAATTTAGCTTGTGTTATATATTCTCTGCTCTTGTTATGCAGTTAGATTTCCTAGTCATAGGATGGAATTTGTGTATATAAACTGAATATTCGCTAGTTTATCTTTCTGATTAGCATCGGATTCTGTAATTTTCAGTTTTAGTTTGATGTTCTTTTATCTTGTATCATGTTTATATTAGTGATACGTATGATTGCATTGTGCTAGCTAGTGTCTCGTTTGAACACCCATTAGAGTGTGGTTCGGGCATTGATTAAAAGAGACAACTTTAAGTTCATCAACCCAATTCTAATCACTCTAAGAAGAATTAATTAACACACTGCCCTAACCCCCACGTATCGGTTACCAGCTACATGGTACGGTATAGAAGTAATCGGTGATTAGAAACACTAGACTCAAGCATGCATTTTAACTATCAAATTCATTTGAGCTAGGAAAGCCTTTAATTAATTTTCAAGTGGCATTCGGTTTCTTCTAATTTTCATTAAAGAAAAAAACCAAAACAAAATTATCTAGTTGTATTGAGCTTTAATTTAATTTACCCCTTTTAGTTGTTAGATAATCGGTTTTCAAAATACCGAAATATCATCCCTTGTTTACTTGCAATTAAACACTTAGTTGATTAGGATTCAATTAGATTTTCATGCTCCTCTAGGGATACAAACGGAATTGCATCACTGTTCTACGTTGGATTTGTTTGTTAAAGCGTTTGGAAAAGTCAAATGCACGTTTAACAGTGTTTTTCCGCAAAACGAGATAATCTCCTTCATATATTTACCTCGACTTGCGTAAAAGTACTTCTCTGCCGCATTTTCAAACGGGCACATTGTTTGTTCAGTTTCAAATTTGAGCCTAAAGCGACTAGGGGTCCATTTGGATAATCGTTGGGAGAATGACTTTTGTCTAGAATGCATTTTAAAAAATGACTTTTATCCATAATGCATTTTGGCAGAATGTATTTATGTTTGAATAAACGTTAAAGAAATGATTTTTTGTGAAAAAAAAAACTTGTTTGGATAAATGTTGGAGAATTGATTTTTGGTGGAAAATTACTGAAAACAACATGAAGTTCATTAAATAACATATATATTATTTTGTATATTGGCATAACTTTAGGGGGAATAAAATGATAAAAATTAAAAATTGCTAATGAATTATAGAGAAAAATTTAAAATACTAAAATGGATAATTAAATTATCCTAATGAATTTAATGCCTACAGACCCATGAGAGAGAAGAGAATGGGAGGGAAGACATACGCATGGTATTGAAATTAAAATCATAGAAGTGAAAAGTTGATGTATAATTGAGAATTATTTATCAATTTTTAATATTTTTATTACAAATTTAAGTAAATAATGTTTTAAAAATATAAATTTGAATAAAGATAAAATTAAGATTTTTATTTTAAAATAAAATTATAAAAAGCACCAAGGTCGTGGCAGAGAGAGGGGGGGAGCAACAAAAACCTCCGTTTCACTAGAAGCTGCTTTAGGGGTCGAAAGACTTGTTTTTCAAAATGCTATTTCAAACATGTGTTGCAGTGGGCAAATGCATCTTGGATCCTAGAATGAATGCATTGTATGGGTTCTCAGTCACTGCCCATCCAAACACACACTACTAGCTCGGATGATCACCCGCAAAGCAATCTTCTCCTTCCTTACGCAAGTCCCCACATGATCAACCCAAAGTTATTAATACTTATTTGTAAGAGTAACAAGTGCTATGGTGAGTAATGGAAAGCATATGCAAAGAGCTCGTAGTCACAAACCCTAGTACACCTTAACAAGGGCCTTTAATTTGATACTCGTTCTTCCTTGCTTAAAGTGGCATTAACACACCACGCCATCCTAATATTCTCTCCAATCTGTCTTAACAGATTCTTAATCCGAAGGGCAAAGGATGGTTTTTCCTACGCCATCACAACCTCGTACAACATCTGCAGGTTATAATAACATCATATCAGCATTGCATGTCCTCATTGGATCATGCAACGTTGGAGCTGCTCCTGTGACTGGGTTTATGTCGTGCTAGGAAGCCAGTTGGGTCCATAGCATCCTTTAATCTTGTTGAAGGTACTATCAAAGATTAATGTCTCGTTTGGTATGGTGGAAATGGGAGGGTGGAAATAGAATTGGAATTAAATTCCATGATGTTGGCATGTTTAGTATGATGGAATTACAATTCCATGTGGAATTCAATTCCACCTAAATACCCAATTTCAATTCCATACCCAAACTATGGAATTCATTTGGGTTCCATAGAGTCCAATTTTTTTAGACCAAAATATCCTCCCTTATGCAAAATAGTCTTTTTTGTTACATTTAAAAAAAATCAACATTCACAAAAAAAAAGATATGGATTCCATCTTCATTTCCATGACATACCAAACGTAATTTTAAAGCCCATATCCATCTCCATATCCATTTCCATCAAAATCAATTTTACGTATCAAACAAGGTATAAATATAGGCATCTCTCTCTGAAGGATATTGAACCTTGGTTCTTTACACTACAAGAACTAACCTTTTCTGTCAACAAGTTGAATCGTTGTTGGTCTTAGGCTTTGAATTCCAGTATTATGGTTGACTCAACCTCCGAACCTTTAATCCCCGCTGAGACTTCAGGCCTGTTTGGTAACCATGGGCTTATTTTCATAAGCACGTTTAACAGTGCTTTTCCGCAAAACGAGACAATCTCCTCCACATATTTGCCTCGGCTTATGTGAATAAGCACTTATAAGTGGCTTATGGCAATTTGTCAAACGGGCCCTTCATAACCCAATAGAATTTCAAGGCCCACATTTCATTCTTCTTGATTGCTGGTAGCCCAGTGTGTGAAAGGCCCATCTTAGATTTCAAAAGGATATAGTCCAAAGTATTTTTTTCCCAACCAACGGCTGGTTGGATCAAGTGGTAAGTGACTTGTTCCAGCTTAAGCAAGGTCTCGGGTTCGAGCCTTGTGTATGCAGCAGCCACCGTTGGGAGACTCACCCACCATGCCAGGTGCGCGACGCGGGTCGGGTCCGGACGTAGTCGGAGCGAAGCTCTGGTGAACCGGGCGGGCAACCGGAAAAAAAAGTATTTTTTTCCCAAAAAAGAAAAAATAATAACTAATAGTTGCGCGGTAGGATATAGTGTTCAAGCAACCGAATTAATCACTTGTGGGATTTTACTTTTCCATCCCATCCTAAATCTGATTAAAATTACTTGAACCAAAAGATTATTAAGATATTAAATCATCTAAAGAAAATGTTAAACAACATTTCCCATTGGTCTGAAATGTTCAACATTACAAGAAGAAAATAACAGACTTGGAAGACATTTGGGGCCTAGGCTAGAAAACTGAATACATAGTGGGTCTTAAATTTAGGGACCAAATCTATTTTTTTTCCTTGGCCGATGATCAAATAACATGCTTAACGTTTTACTGCAGGTTGCACACTTCACCACACCTTTCAACTACGACAACTTGGAAGACATTCATGCTGCATTGAATGGCCTTCTTCCTTCTGATATCCAAGTTAGGGAGATTAGCCCGGCATTGCCTGAATTCCATGCTCGATTTTCTGCAATAAATAAGGTTTACCATTACAAGATATACAATGATTACTATCATGGACCCATTTCAGCGGCACTTTGCTTACCTTTGTGTCTACAAGCTCAATAGTATTGTCATGAGAGAAGCTGCGCAATATTTTATTGGGATGCATGACTTCTCTGCCTTTGCCAATGTATCCCACAACGATCGGGTTCCAGATCCAGTGAAGGAAATATTAAGATTTGATATAATACATATGATAACAGTCTATCTCTAGTACAAGGTTTCTGCACTTTCAGCTATTTTTTCGGTTCTGAAATGGCAGTTTAATCCCAATAATAGCGATTCACCTTTCAGAAAATTTTGTCAGGGACCTAACTGTCGTTAAATTGATATTTTGAGACTTAACTGTCATTCTCCCTTGATAAAAGATCATGGAGTTATTTATAGGTGAACCAAACTTCTAAAAATGGAATTGCGCATCATTTTAAAGATGATTAGTGGTAATGGAACATATCATAGTTGTGTGAACTGTAATATACCCATTTAGAGTTTTGCACTACAATTACTCTGATTTTATCTTCTCTATGCAAGAATTCTCATAAATCTGATCACTTTGATATTCGTATGTAGGGAGCTCTTTTGCGGCTAGAAGTTGAAGGCTCCGGTTTCTTATGCAGACAAGTACGAAACATGGTAAAGAGTTTACCTTAGGCCTAACCCATGTGAAGACTATTCTGCATTTTAAACTTATTCTAGTTATTCCTGCTAAATGCTAGAAATTGGGTCCATCTATTTACCATGCAGGTTGCTCTGTTGCTTCAAATTGGCATGGAAGCAATCCTTCCTGACATTGTCCCAATGATTTTGGCATCTCGAGGCCCCAAGGAGCTCGCAAAGTACGCATTGTCTACTCCACCTCATGTCCTTTGCCTTGTAGCTGTCAACTACAAGCAAAGCCACCTAACACTTCCACCAGGTCGCCCTGCTAGTGTTACAAAATGCAAGCTTCCATTTTATTGACAGAATTTGGCGGATTCTATGAAAAGATGATTACTTCAACAACAGAGATTGATGCACACAATTATCTTGTGGTCGTATCTGTGCCAATATAGATGTTTCCTGAGTGGCAACAAAAGGAAGATCCCAGGAATTACGTTTCGACGCATATTTGATTTTGCTTGGGGCCTGGAATTGAAATTTGACTTTTGGGACTGTTTCCCAGATGTAATTTCGAATGAAGTTCTTTATTCGTTTAATCCAATGAGTATAAAGCTGCTGAGTCTTGCGAAATATTTATCGATTTCTTGGTACCTCAATTTGCATTAGTATTTCATATGCAAGAGGAATTACTTTCACTTGCTAGAAGGTGGACTTTGTTTGGGGAAGTTGAAATTTGAAAGTATTTCCAAGGTCGCTTTTGCAGGAATGGACTTTAATTCTTAATTCTGTGATTCATAAAAAGTTGAGGAGAAATTATATGGCGAAAAAAATCAATACTCTTGCTCCCACCAATTATAAATGCAAGTTATTTTTCACTCACGCAAGTTACATCTCAATATTAATAATTTTTAATTTTAACATAACTACATTAATAACAAATTCAATGAAACGAGTAAAATTAAAAAAGATTATCTATCATCACAAGATGACCAATCATTTAGATTCATAATCTTAACAATTCTAAGAATGGTATATTGGGTATACACTGGAATGCGTTTTGATTGTTTGAAAACAAATTCTTGAGCTTTAATCCATATGAATGGATAAAATGATTTTCCAAGAGCTATCTCAAATGGACTTTTACATAGTCATATAAAAAATTGTCATGTTCATTTATCACTGATCCATCTATGCGTTTTTCGCTGTATTTACTAAAATTTATTACAAGTAGTGAGATTATGGTCATATATTGAATAAAGATCTCTTTTTCAAGTTAAAGGAACAATGGGGCAATAACATTCTTAACTAGACGATTGAATGGATTAGTTCAATGATTAAACCATTTTTTAAAATCGAGGAACATGCATACTTCTAGCTCAAAAGAATGCCAATGGCTTATGTCTCAAAGAAACGAAGTTCTGCCATAAACTCTTGGCGATGAGGGGAATACCAAGCTACTGCTTTTGCAGAACCAAGGACTTGCAATGCATATTCAAAAGCAAATATGGGTTCCTTTACTTCTATAGGACACTTGGATTTCTTCAGATCAATTGTGACTCCTGAATCAACTCTGAAACTGAGAGGACCAACAATCTGCATGATACACAATATTTTTAGGTCATCAAGAGCAACTTTAAAATTCGACAACATCATGGTATTGTTTCTGATAAATATTCACTGCATGACATCTTAAATTTTATTTAAAATATTATATTTTTTTATTTAGTAGAGGAGGAAAAATTTCAAACTGAAAAGAAATTCTAATGCTAAGTGAGTTCATAGCAAAACTGAGAAAAGAAGACGCAAGAGGGACAAGACAGTACTGTGCTGTTTGGCTGGGACATCAAGATTACTTTATCCTTGAATATATTTATTTCCACTAGAAACTTCTGCTTTTGAACAATCAATCGGAAACTATACAGACACAAGTTTCTCCAACAATGAGTGCTCAGAGCTAATTCAGTCATTTCATAATAAGGTTCCATCATCTACGAGGAATCTCATTAATTGAAAGAAACGGAGGTACCTGCTGCTGAAGAGAAAAGGTAGCATTAGGACAAATTGCCTGAACAGCTTCCAAGCTGGGCTTCTGTGAATTGAGAAGATCTTGTGTAACACTTGTTGCACCTGAAAGGAATTTCAAACCAGAAAGAAAATCCAGCCGGGCCTGAAATCTGGAAAGATCTAGAAAAAGCTTTTGAAAGTTTCCATATTGAGCTGTAAATGAAACGGAGGCAAATAAATTCACAGCAAAACTGAGAAAAAAAAGACGCAAGAGGGACAGGACAGTAATGTGCTGTTTGGTGGGGACATCAAGATTACTTTTATCCTTGAACATATGAATTTCCACTAGAAACTTCTGCTTTTGAACAATCAATCGTAAACTATACAGAGTTACAGACACAAACAAGTTTCTCCAACAATGTATGCTCAGAGCTAATTCAGTCATTTCATAATAAGGTTCCATCATCTACGAGGAATCTCATTAATTGAAAGAAACGGAGGTACCTGCTGCTGAAGAGAAAAGGTAGCATTAGGACAAATTGCCTGAACAGCTTCCAAGCTGGGCTTCTGTGAATTGAGAAGATCTTGTGTAACACTTGTTGCACCTGAAAGGAATTTCAAACCAGAA
>JANTPZ010105258.1:0-11583 GCA_025593235.1 Vachellia pachyceras
GGGCTAAGATCCATATTTCACTTAAACTTAACTCCGCTTTGGCAAGACATTAAATTCAAGTTATTTAGGTAGGTAACCCTTTACCAATTACATCATATGTAACTCTTAGGTTTTATGGGATTCGATCATCATATGACCGGTATGTTTAATCCCATCTAATGCCTTGAGATCCAAAACCGTTTTGATAATCTCAATTAAGTCAAGATAATAATGAAATGGGTGAGTAGCACCATTACTCACGATTGTCTTCCCAAGATAACTTAAATGCATCCACTTTGGTGGAACATACATTTGAGCGATCGAGGTTTTGACAACTATTTATTAATTGACGGCATGAAGACTTAAGATTCATTTGAAGGGTTTAATGAATTAATCTTACGAATATAATACAGGTTGTTATTGCATCTCATACAATACTATATTTGATGATCGTAAACTATCATGCAATGATCTAATCAAAAGCATATAATAAACGTTAGACAACATGGCTGTCCTAACCTAAATCCTCCCAAGCAAATGAGAGGAATTCTAGAAAAGATTAAAAGATTACATTGAAAGAAACCTAGTTTGAACATACAAGGGGAGTGAGATGAGAGAAGAATGTACATCAACAATCTTTAGAGGAAGGCACGATACGCAAGTCTTATTTAAATTTTACAACTCCTTGTAAAACTAAGCCATGTTGTTTCACCATACCCATTCAATCATTCAAGATCAAATCACAATAAGCAGTAATTTATACAATACAAATGATTCTTATTGTGTTTAGATTTTATCACGCTACGCATACGGGGTCGAGGGTCAACGTCCATGCGGCTGTCCCGCTAGCTGGTTAGCGGGCGGGATCAAGTGGCAGCGCCCTTGCGGGGGTCTCTGGGGCAGCGGCCCCAGAAGCTAAATTTTAAATCCAGTTTCTTTTTTGTGGAAAACTCTTCTGGATTTAATATAGCATAAACCCATGACCAAAACAATACATCATATGTATTCTAGATTCGCATCATATACGAATCCATAACCGTATGAACGCATGAACATATTCATGAGAACAAAACTGCACTTGTGTATACATCATATGTATACGAATATATACCCCTTCATACGAATATATTCGAAAATGCATACATTATGTATCATATACAGAATTAAAAACACATATGTTATGTATCACATACATCATTCATACATGCATCAAGAATACGAGAACCCATATGTCATCTATATATCATACTCATAACGCACATATGAACTCAAGAAAGCATACATCTCATGCTAATCACACAAACTCAATCTAAACGCACAATTGACCTGGCTTTGATATCACTGTTGGAATCATAACGTACACCAGCGGAATTTAAAAAATTTTCTAATCTAAAATATGAATCTGTCAAAGACGTTTAGATCGAGGAGATGAAGGCATACCTTTTGCGTTTCGAGATTGTCCCTTCCTTTACGTCTGGATCTCTTCAGATTCCACAACCTTCCACGCTCTTGCTTTAGATCACGAGGAGCCGACGTTCTTTCAATCGCCTCCCTCTACCGGTACCCACGCGAACAGTCTTAAACAATAGCAGTGTGCCAGTGCCTCTTCGTTTCTCTCTCTCTCTCTAGGGTTTCGTGGCTCAAGTGCGAATTCAAATTTAGAATGGGATACCTCTACTGTTCACGAGCACTCATATTTATAAAGCTTATGGAGTGCATCATAATCCAAGATTAATCTTGAAAAATCTGAATTTGAATTTCAAGATCAACCTAATCTTGCAATTTGAAATCATAAAAGATATTCAAGATCTAATCTTGCAATTTGAAATTACAAAAGATATTCAAGATCCAATCTTGAAATTCGAATTTCCAAAGGATATTCAAGATCTAATCTTGCAATTCGAAATCTCAAAAGATATTCAAGATCTAATCTTGCAATTCGAAATTTGAAAAGAGATTCAAGATCTAATCTTGAAATACGAAATTTGAAATTCAAAATGTGAAATTCGAATTTTGCAATCTTAATTTGGATTAAATTGATCTGATCAAATCATAACCATTTAATTTGAATTTAATTTATCTTTATAAATTAAATTAATGCTAGTTATTAATTTATCAAATAAATTAAATATTAAACTGACACACACAAATATTATTTACGTAATATTGTGCAATTTTGAATTTCAACATATATATACATATATTTATAATTCGAATAAACCTTATAAATAAAGCTTATGAGGAAAGATGATGGCCTTCGTGGTTTTAGAAGTGAGGGCTACGTCACGAAAGCTAGAGTAAATGAGGGTGGAAATGTCGAAGCTGATCCCCTGCATCAACATGTAAATGCAGAGGGCCTGCTTCTTGTGAGGTTCGCTAAGTGGCTAGTCAGAAGGATGTTACTGCAAACGAGGTGAATATAGGGTTTAGTCTTGGGAAGACACTTAGAACGACGGATATACATCTCAGATCTATGAGGAACATGCCACCCCATCCTAGGTAGACATAGGGTCTCGGCAATAGTGTCCTTAGGGAACTGGCTCATGAACTGAACGTAATGATCATGCTCAGCAATAGGTAAGGCGAAGTGGGTGCGGATGGTATGACGACTAATCGCATGCTGCAGAATAGTTCCTTGACAATCGATATAAAGGGCGGACTCATGGTGGCAAAATGGTGTAAAAGTGGTGGACGAATGTGAGGTTTCCCTGGGTACGCTCGCGAATAAGGCCAGACTCAGTCAATCTGTGAACGAAAGGGTGGTCAGCAGGTGTTAATGGAAATGAGCATTCCTTAACCAAAGGACGCTTTTGAGTAAGCTCTAAAATGTCCGTGAAGGACTGGGATGGTTCAGGATCAGGGACAGGAGCGTATACTACATTAGGGGTCTTGGTTCTAGGTATGGCTACTAACCAGACACAAAAATCAAAAGAAGAAAAATAGATAAAACAATTGAAAACTGAACTGCAACTGTCATTGGCCACGATGAAAATCGCAGAACACAAACAACGATGGCGGATAAAAACACTGAACGATAATCAAAACGAAACGAAATGGAATGAAAGATAGAAAGGTTAGATCACTTAATCAAGCGAATGAGGCGGTAGGGATGCGGAGAAATGCGAGACTTGCGACTACAAAAGAGCACGAACAGAGATGACAGCGAGAAGCAACACAAGATGGTGAAAAGAAAATGAAACGGCGAAAGGTCTTAAAAAGAAAACTGGCGAGAGACGAAGAGACACGATTTTCACCGCGGCGCAAACAATTTTGGTTGCGGCGAAAATCTTGGGAAGCAAACAGTCTCGTAATTTGGCCACAGCGAAAATTTAAATTAGTCACGGTGAAAACATCCGAAGAAGATAGACTTAAAAACAAACAAGTTTAGCCCGGCAAAAATATTGTTTCGTTGCAGCGAAACATCACTGAGAGGAACACTTACGAAGATGGAAACACAAAACAGAAGACAATAGTCAGCATTCAAGCCTAGAACTTCAACCAATCTTATGCACTTCCTAAAACATACAAGCAAGACCCTTTTCAAGAACAAACCTCTTGAAGACAAGCCAATTACAATTCAAGGGAGTTTATTCGATTCAAAACAATCCTAATTGATAAAAACAGCTAAGCTACCACTACCAGTTACATTTTTTATTTTTAGGTGATATATAGGGGAAAAATACTCACTGGTCCCATTCCTTGCCCACTTGAATCAGTTTATTCAAAAAACGTGCACTATTCCAGTGGTCACTTCCAGTTTTTCCAGATTTTTCCCTTAACTTTGGAAAATCATAACTCTTAATATACACATCCAAATTTCGCAAACTTTATATCATTTTAAATATTAGGATGTTTAGTATTTAACTGGAAATTTTAGCTCATTTGGATCTCATTTGCTATTTTTATTTCTCACGTGAAACTGATCAGGTTTTCAGGGCCTTTAGAACCCGTAAGCTTTGGAAATCAACTTTTCTTAAAATTCACCAAAACTTCTTTTTGGTTCATTAAACCACCTCTAACATGCATGATCACTCCTTTACCATTCCTTAGCACTTTTAGCCCATTTTCATGCATGCATCGTCACATATTTACATGATATTCAGTTGACAGGATGCATACGCTACCGCTTTTCCTTCTTGCATCAGCACACAGCCTAAACCTTTCAATGAGGCATCTGTATACACTGTGTATGGCTTACGAGGGTCAGGTATAACAGGGACTGGTGCAGTGGTCAATTGGGTCTTCAGCTCCTGAAAGGCTGCCTCACATTTTTCATCACAAACAAACGGTTGCTCCTTCTTAGTCAATCTGGTGAGCGGCGCAGCAATCCGAGAGTATCCTTCTATAAAACGACAGTAATAACCACCTAACCCCACGAAACTGCGCACCTCGGTCACTGACTTATGTGGCTCCCATTTTAATACTGCATCAACTTTATTAGGGTCTACTGCTACTCCATCTGCCGAGACCACATGGCCTAGGAATTTTACCTCCTTCAACCAAAATTCACATTTACTCAGCTTCACATACAACCGATGTTCCCTTAACACTTGCAATATAATCCGAAGATGTTCTTTATGCTCCTCCTCATTCTTTGAGTAAATCAGAATGTCATCAATAAATACCACCACAAATTTGTCTAGGTATGGCCTGAAGATTCGATTCATATAATTCATAAATACAGCTGGCGCATTCGTCAACCCGAAAGGCATGACAAGAAATTCATAATGACCATAACGGGTCTGAAAAGCAGTCTTTGGAATATCTTTCGCTTTCACCCTTAACTGATGATAACCCGACCTTAAATCAATTTTTGAAAATACCGACGAACCCATTAGCTGATCTAATAAATCATCTATCCTTGGCAACGGGTACTTATTCTTGATGGTGACTTTATTGAGTTGTCGATAATCAATGCAGAGTCTCAAGCTACCATCCTTCTTCTTAACAAATAGGACTAGCGAACCCTAAGGGGACACACTCGGTCGGATCAAGCCCTTTTCTAACAAATCCTCTATCTGCCGCTTTAGTTCAGCCAACTCTGTAGGTGACATACGGTAGGGGGCTTTGGAGATAGGCTATGTTCCCGTTACTAACTCAATCACAAATTCAACTTCACGTTCTGGCGGTAAACCGGTTATCTCCTCTGGGAACACATCGGGAAATTCTTTAACCACTTCAATTTGGTCAACGTTACCTACTGCCTCTGCTTGAACAGAGAAAAATACTGCGAAGGCTTCACAACCCTTCCTTAAACTTCTTTCCACTTGAGCTGCTGACAATATTATCAAACCTTATTACATTCCTTCCACCATTATACATTAATTAAATTGAACTACTTTTTCTTTACATTTTAAGGATACATCATTAGCTGATAACCAATCCATGCCTACAATTAGATCAATGCCCTTCAGGGGTAGACATATCAAATTAATGATTGTTTCACGACCCTCACATACAAACATCAAATCTACACATACTTTAGCCGTTTTCACACGTGCACCAGCAGGAGTAGACACACACAACTCATAAGGTAGGTCATGCATAACAAATTGTAATCTTCTCACACAGTCGTAGGAGATAAAAGAATGCGTAGCACCAGAATCATATAAGGTACATAAAGGATGACTCTGAAGTAAAATGTTACCTCGGATAAGGTTAGGAGAAGCATTTACCTCCTTATCTGTCAATGCAAATACGCGCCCAGCTACTGATGGCCTAGGAGTAGGGTTCTCCTTCTTTCCCTTAGTACAATTTCTCGCCAAGTATCCCTTCTCTCCACATGAATAGCAAGTCCAACACTCACCTGGATGTACTCTCCCACAACGAGTACAAGGAGGGCGCTGAGTCACGCTAGGGGCAGATGCCACTGATCCACGCTGGAAGCTCTGAATCATCCTGGTGTGACCCTTATGACTCTGGCTCATAGGAGGACGACTTCTCTGTTGGAAGCCTCCCTGGTGAAAGCTTCTCCTGTTCCCAGATCCACTAGAGCTTGAAGAATAACTCTTCTTACTAATTCCTCCTGTTACTCCCATATGGCTACTGAACCGACCATGTGAATCCCTTCTCATGGAACTAACCAAATCTCTGTG
This sequence comes from Vachellia pachyceras, assembly GCA_025593235.1. NCBI lineage: Eukaryota > Viridiplantae > Streptophyta > Magnoliopsida > Fabales > Fabaceae > Vachellia > Vachellia pachyceras. The sequence goes on from JANTPZ010105258.1 coordinate 6,075, forward strand.
CCTCATACAGACCTCCCAAATCTTGGCTATTAACCTTTCGAGACTCGTGACCTCATAGGTACCGAACCATAATTTTACCTCCTTGTTGCATTTCTCCAACAGCTGCCTAGCTAACCAGTGGTTGTGGCTTACCTTTCCTCAATCCAATTGTGACACATACTTAGATAGCTCCATAAAATGGGATATGAATGTGTTTTCATCCATTTCCCTTTGCTGAAGTGTGAAGAACTCAGCCTCCTTCTGATGCTTTACTTCAATGGGGAAATAGAAATCAAAGAACATTGACTTGAACTCATTCCAGTCCAGCCAGTGCCCATCAATTGGCTTAACCGTGTTCCACAAGTCTAAAGCACCATCTGCTAGAAGAGTCTTAGCAGCTAACACCCTTTGATGACTATCGCACATAATCAAGTCAAAAAGTATCTCCAGCCTATCAATCCAGGCCTTCGCTTCAGTCGGTGATCCTCCCGAGAAGGTCTTTGGGTGGAAACAGTCTAAATGCTTCCACACCATAAGCATATCAGGAGCAGGCCTCTGTCCAGATGATTCCCCTTACTCAGAATCTTGCGAATGAGCAATTGGCCCCTCAGCATGGCCAATGTTTCCTTCCTCTCCTTCCAGATCGAGCTCCTGCGTATGATTATTCTTACCCCTACTCGCCCTTTCACTAGCTCTATCTTCCTCAAGTCTTCTCACCCGTTCGTCCATTGAAAGAGTCAATTGGTATACCTGTCGTAACATTTCCGCATCCGATACGGGTTGCTGAGGCCCGTTAGGTCTCTGCTGGCTACTGCCATCGATGCAAGTACGACTTGTATCAACCATCTCTCCCCACCTAAGGGCAAAACCCACCACAGAGGGAGAACAATAAGAATAAACAATAAAACGCACTAACAAAGGGAAGCAGGTATGTACATATTTTATATTGCCATATCCTAAATGCAATGCGTCACAGAGTTAGGAAAACAAAACACATAGCTCTGAATACCAAGTTGAAAAGACCATTTCTATACCATGAAAATTTAGCCATAAATAATTAAATATTGACAACGTTATGCAGAAGCGATTTCTTTTTGATAAAGCACCCTGGATGCTTGCTACACGTTCCATTCACAAATTGTCACATAAAATCCAAATCGCTTGCAGAAAATAATGAACCAACGTCATAGGGCCCACAAGTTCTTGCCGGCCTTCCAAATGTCCCAAAACTAAAATAAATCACACTAGAAATTTCAATTTCAAAATTTTAAACCTTAAGTAACTCATAAAAATTTATTATTGTCTCCAATAGCATCAAATAAAATATTTAAATTATTAAAGATTTACTATTACTTCCAAAATCTCAAATAAAATATTTAACTCAACTTAAATCAGTCAAATATCCTATATATTCAAAATCTTATACAACAACAAAATAGATATACATATACTTTCAAAAAAAATCAATAAATAATCCTAGTCTTACAGCAATCAATAATAAAAAAATCACTTTACTACTATAAGATCTTATGCTAATAAGACTCCAACATGAAAAGTATCTGATTCAAAAGATATTCCCTAATCAACATAATATTACTACCAATAGAAAGAGAAAAATATTTAGGACAACTTTCATAAAAGGAGTTTAATGAAAATAAAATATATTACTTACCTAAATAATCCCACCAGTAAAACCTTGAGACTAGAAAACTCCTTCCTGCCTTCCTCTCTCCCTTTGCTCTCTCTCTCTCTCTCTCTCAGCCGGCGATCTCCTCCTCTCAAGTGTGCTTGAACATGTAGTGTGTGTATATGCTATCGTGTGGGGGGTATTTATAATACCCATACAGTGTTAACCCCCCATTTCTATTTTTTTTAAACTCCCCTCTGCACAAACTGATCACACACACATCTCCAAATCGTGCACACCTCCTCCTGCTCTTCTGTTTCCTCTTCTTGTTTTTTTTATACACACCATCATTTTTCCCTTTGCCCACACGCCACGCCTCTCTGATCTTCCTTTTCATCATTCTTTTTTTTTTTTATGGATGGGACGTTACAACTTGTCAAGCTCATATGGAGAGTGGAAAAAGCTATCATAATTACTCTCAACCACCACATTAATGACTTATTTGGGCTGACTAGATCCATCCTGTCCAGTTACTTGATCCGGTGGCACGCATTTCCGTAAAGTACCCTTTATACGGGTAACCATATTTTTACTTTTTCGGAGGCTTTCTCTCTCATGTGGCGCCATTCCCTAGGCCTCCTTGCCTAGGTGGCATAATGTCCTAGCCCATAACATCTCCGGGTTTCCTCGTAACTCGTTAGGATTCCTTGATTTGCGTGCAACACAGTAAAATGTGCTTCCGATGGCCAATTTGACTGTAGGGCATTGAAAAATTCTATATTTTCCCCTGATACTCCTGCCCTTTTCCATTCCTCCAAATTCTTCCCGAATTTTCCGTAATTAATTTTCTAAGAAATTACTTCTTTTGGGGCTTTCGGGCGCTGTTGTTCTCCGTACTTTGAAACTGCCCGTACCGGACACCGAGCAATAATTTTATTAATTACTTTATGACCCAACTAAACTTTTCTCAGTTCAGGTCTCTGGCATTTGAGAACTCCTGCTACATTAAATAATTAGTTCTCAATCGTCTTTAACTCTAAAATCCTTTAATTACGAAAATGCCATTACTTGTCTTACTTTCCTCATAATTACCAAAATGCCACTACCTTTTCTCCTTTTGGCATAATTACCAAAATGCCACTACCTTTTCTTCTTTTAGCATAATTACCAAAATGCCATCACTTTTTCTACTCTTTCTTAATTCCAACCTTACCCTTGGTTGACTTTTGACATTTTTGGTCAACTGACTTTTAAGTTGACTTTGACTTTTTGGTCAACTTTGACTTTTTGTTGACTTTTGACTAAATTACCAAAATGTCCTTACTATTTGATGACATTTTGTGCACTGGCCCTTTCTAATCAAAATGACCATTTTACCCTTATCATTTGTGCCAAATGACCATTTTGCCCTTTGATCATTTTTACTTAGAATTCTCAAGACTAGGGACTTAGTCGATCATCCTTTCTTATCTATAGGCATTTTCTTTTCTATTTTTCTTATCTATGGGGCTCAACTCATTTCGTAATTCATCGGTTGGCCTTTATTTCCTTTTACGAAATTTGGGATATTACACATCGGTTTGAGGATGATAAGTAGTGCCAAAGTTTAATCGTGTTTCGAGTGCCTCTTACAAAGATTTCCAAAATCTCGAAGTAAAATGAGGATCTCAGTCTGAAATTATGTTCTCTGTCATACCATGTAACCTAACTATCTCTTTGATGTATACTTCTGCTAACTTATGTGGCCAATTCGTATGAGTTGCTAAAAAATGTGCAGACTTTGTCAATCTATCTACGATCACCCATATAACATTATGATTCATTGCTTCTGGTAAACCCACTATGAAATCCATAGTGACACTATCACATTTCCACTTTGGAATTGAAGGATTCTATAACATTCCTGGTGGCTTTTGATGCTATATCTTTGCTTTTTGGAACGTGAGACATCTTGTCACATACTCTGTTATGTCTCGCTTCATTCTTGACCACCAAAACAACTATTTCAACTCATGATACATTTTAGTCATTCCAAGGTGGATAGTGTACTTACTCTTATTAGCATCATCTAGTATTTACTGCCTTAAAGTATTCTTTAAAGGGATATAATATATGTTTCTGAATCTTACTATTCCTTCAGGGGTCTTATTAAATTCTTTGGCTTCCCCTTGACTCATCTGAGTCTCAATGTTATACACAGATGGATTGTCTTTCTGGGTTTCTTTAATCTTTTCTTCTATGTCACTGGTAATCTGAGTTATGGTACTAAACCTTTCAGGGTCTATATGCAACTGATTCATTAACTTCCAATTCTGGAAATTTTCTATCAGTCTCTGCTCATTCATCATTATCATGGCCACTTGCACTGTCTTTCTGCTTAAGGTATCGACAACTATATTTTCTTTACCCAGATGATACTTAATATGATAGTCGTAGTCTTTGAGCAACTCCATTCGCCTCTGTCTCAAGTTCAGCTCTTTAAAATCTTGTAGGTAGTTGAGCCTCTTGTGATCATAGTACTGTAATATCCATAAATTTCTATGATAGCTGAATGAAATGCTAATCCAATAGCTAGGAAATGAAAAGAGAAATCAGAGGCAAATAGTACAGAAAGAAAGACTATAGGCCAGAAGTCGTAAGGATAGACCTGGCTTAGTACACGGAGTTCCGTAGGAATTCCAGAGTTAAGAAAAATTGCCCAGAGTGATATGAGGATGGGAAAACCTTTAGGAAAGGGACCCATCATCATTTAATAAAAGTCCAAGGACATAAAGGTCTTTCAGTATCACAAGTAAGGGCAAAACAGTAATTTTAGAAAAAGTAGAGAAAGTAAGGGCAAAATGGTAATCATGAGAAAGTTGAAGGGCATTTTGGTCATTTGACAGAAGAAAGTCAAAGTCAACCAGTTGACCAAAATATCAGCAAAATTTACAGATGCCCAAAAGATAGATCTCTACATACCGGTCGCAATGACGTAACACGGATTTTCCAAATTCGGACCCGATTTCCGTCTACGGAATTTTGAAGGGCAAAAGGAGGAAAAATAATTATTTGAAATATCAGGAGCTCTTCAAAAAAAAAATTTGGTGAAAAATATTGAAAATCCAGTGAATTATGTAGTAATTAATAAAATTATTACGGTATATATTTAAGATGATTTTCCCGAAAATTGAGAAAAATACCCAAAAATCTCCGAAAAATAATTATTTCAAAAATTAATTTTGGAACATCTAGAGGGCATTTTGGAAAAAGGAAAAGGGCATGAGAATCAGTGAAAAATATAGTATTTTTCAAGGCCCTAAAAGAAAGTTGCTCTCCGATTGCTCCGTTTCAGGGATTTTGGACAGGATAAAATAATCCTGTAAAAATTGATATAATAAAGGGGTATTTTGGGAATAATAATTTTTTTTATCTTCAAGATGAAAATATGAAGATTAAATGAGAAAGAAAACATCCCCAGAAAAGTAGAAAATGATTTGTCGGAATAAAGTTAAGTTTACCGATAAAACGTGTAATCGGTAAAAGTAACTGAATGGGATCCAGTTTGGTTGAAGTAACCAAAGGGGAATCAGATTTTTCCAGCCATGATTATCACTTTTAAGTAACCAATGAGAGCTAAGCATGTGGTTAGTTTATGACCAATAGGATTAATTCTATTAATTAAACCTTTATATTAAGCATTTATTAATTGCAAGAGATAATAAGACATTAAACACATCATCTTCCTCCCCCATTTGTGGTGAAATTCCAGCAGCTCTTGGAAGAGAAAGTGACGCCATTCAAGCTAGCATAAGAGAGGAAAAAGCTTGAGAAAATCCATGGTAAAAAGCTTAACCCTTCAATCATATACCTTTTCTTGATGCTTGAAGCTTCCTCTTCCTATCTATAGTCTTAGAATTCGGA
>JANTPZ010105260.1:0-13364 GCA_025593235.1 Vachellia pachyceras
TGGAGATAAGAATGAAATAAACAATGCATAAATTGAATCATATACATGAATAACTATATTGGGCCCATTCGATATGTGTGTGAAGTTTCAATTTAAATTGGTAAAAGTGGAGGTTTTATCGGTTTAACTGTACAGGATATTTTATTTTATTCCCATAATTTTAAACAATGTATTTTTAGCTATCTAACCCTAACATCATATATTTTTAGTTATCTAACCCTAAAATCATTTGCTTCATTAATAAAAGTTGTCGACATTGCAACTTCAAATGGTCCTTCTATATAATATAACCCTTTGGGTCATTTGGTATCTTATGCTTTTTATAGAATATATTACTAGGTATCTTAGCGACTAATTAATCTGAATCAAGTTTTTACAACCGGAATGCCTTTCCCCATAGGTCTTTTTTTTTTTTGCTAAGAACATGTATTTTCTTAATGTTATATTTGGTATGGTGGAATTGGGAGGTGGAATTGGAAATGGAATTCAATTCCTATGTTTAGTATAGTGGAATTGGGGGGTGGAATTGGAAATGGAAATGGAATTCAAAATGGGTAGAAATGAATTCTATGATGTAACCCATGGAATTGTATTCAATTCCATGGAATTGATTTTTTGACCCCTCATTTTTTTTCTATATTTATATTCATCTCCATTTCCATTTCCATCTCCATCTCCACCAAAATTAATTACAGCGTATCAAACGAGCCATTAATGCAAGCAATCATGTTTGGGGGTATTATCAGTAATAAATATGTGCAAATTTTTAGAGAAAATTTATACTTATTTCTTCAAATTGCGAGGGACTAATACCTTTTACTAGATTCAACCCCCTTGATTCCATGAGAATTTTTCAACAGGGATTTGAACATAATTCACCTGCTTTATATTCTAATTGATCAACCATTAGAATAAGTACTCTGAGGTTTGAAATTTTAAATGTTGACAAAACATTTAAAAATCCTAACATATACAGTTTAATTCCTCAACATAATAATGATTGGCACAAGAAATCATCATCTAAGACTAGTTGTGTTGGATTATAAGATGAGTGTAATTAAAGATATTTTATAAAATTAAAGACCAAAGTATATATAATATTGTCTGAAGTTAAGGGGGTGTTTGTCGACCTTTTAGAATCACTTTTAGAAGCACTTTTATGCAATACGAGATACAACTCATATCAGATACTTTACTCGAATTATGTAAAATCACTTTCCAAAAGCATGAAATGTGCATTTTTGCATTTCTTCCTTTCAAATAACAATACTTTTAATTTTCTTAATGTAAGACTCAATTGCAAAGTTAAGTTTGATCTTAAATGTAAGACACATTTTTCACATTTATTAACTTTTTTCTAAATTACCTCTACTGACACTCATTCAATAATAATCAAGTAAGAAAAGGGGGGAGAGAATTGGGAAATATGATTATGATGTTTTAGAAAAAAAAACATATCATATTAATTAATTTAACTAACTTCCTTCATTTAATCTAATTAGTAAAATATGCTTTATATTAAAACAAAGATGGGAGGAGTAGGATATTACTAGGCCTAATTTGGGTAATTATGATTTTTTCCCCGGGCCATAAAGTTTGAAAGTAATTTATAATGATGAAGATATATATATATATATATCAATTCAATTTGATATATTCCATTTTGTCTATGTGAAGTAGGAGTCCACGTATGGAGCAAGAATATCCTTGGGCTTGTTTGGAACAATGTTTCCAAAAGCTAAATACACGTTCAACAGTATTTTTCCGCAAAACGAGATAATCTCCTTCACAAATTTGACTCGATTTGCGTAAAAGTACTTCTCTATCGCGTTCCTTAACGGGCATGTTGTCTTCTTATATTATTAATAGATCTTCTCGAGCGTTCCAACCAAACAGAAGAAATGTTTGTACAAACTTAGTTCTTTAGTTTTTAAGCCACGTGACACTGATATATGTAGCTGCCACATGTATAATGTTTCTTAAACACAAAAATGTCTTGTGAACAGAAATTGAAATTGGATTGAGTTGAGAATGGGTACCGAGTGGCATAGGATTTGGATATTTCAAGGGAAAATTACGGTCATATGTTGCTTACTTTTTGTAAAACTTTTTAGTAATCAAAAGTAAAATTAGAATAGTTAATACCGAAACTAAAGTAGTCAACAGAGTCGAAGAGTCTTTTTTCCAATGATTGTTTTAAATTTGGCATTAACTACTTTTGTTTCAAAAATTCAATGTTTCTAGTAATTTTTTGAATTTGCAAAACAAGATTAATCAATAGCAAAATTAGAGTAGTAAACACCGAAATTAAAGTGGTAAACAGGGAATTGCTTAGTATTTTTGCAAATAAATGATTTAGTTTTGGTATTAGCTACTTTTACTATCGACTACTTTTGCTTATGGAATTAAGAAAAAAAAAAATAGTTGGCCATTGAAGCTTGATAACCGATCACCGACGTTGGAGCTTCGGCTTCAAGGTGGCAGCAAGGTCGCTGGAGCTTTGTGAAGAACAAAGGATTTCTTTTTTAAAGGCAACAAGAAAACTAATGACAATTATATAATTTTACAAGATTTCAAAATTTCAAATTGAGACCCTAATTTAACTTTTTCCAATTTTTAAAGTATTCTTGTAGGATTATTGTTTTTCTGAATTATTAATTAAACTTCGAAGCAGAATGAAAACTGCTTTGCAAAAAGATATATAACTTATTATTTTTACTTTACTCTCCTCTCTCTTTTTGAAAGTTTGATGGCACAATCCTAATTATGATGCAACGCAAGACGTCTAGAGCAATGTGGGCATAATTAGCCCTAAAAACTCTTTCTACACAAAAGTGACAAACACTTTCCGTTCATTCACACAATAATGTTAAAAGGCATATAATAAAGGAGAATGGTCACTAACTATATATATATATATATATGTATATATGTATATGTTTATAGGGAACAAGATCATTGTCAAGATTAATAAGAGGGGTCCAAAGATGGTTTAAAAAATAATATTGAGAGAAACAGAACGTGGCAATCATTCATTCAAATTCATGGTTCTTCCTATTTACCCATTACTATCAGTATTGATGTGTAGTGTATATGCGTCTGACTGTACAATGAATTCCCACTATTACTGGTTTCTGTTTGCCAAGCTAGCTGGTTAGGTGCGTGTGTGTGAGACGGTTAATTCATTATTGCACTTGATTATTATTATTAGGGTTTCTATGATCAATCAGTCACCTCTTTTCATTATTTGTTTCACTTTTGCTTCTCACAATTATATTGCACTACCTTGTGTTTTTAGTATAAGAGTCCATCGGTTTTTTTGGAAGATTAAGAAAGTTAAATACATCACATTAATTTATTTATATTAACAATTTTTAAATTAATTTATCTAACTTATAAATTAATATATATAATCTATTGATATATATATATAAATTTTTTAAGTAACATGCTTAAATTCCTTAATACTTTTTTTAAAAAAAATTAAATGGTTTTTATATTAAAATTCGGAGAGGTTGTAGTTTTCAATTTCCTAAAGAAGATTGACGACATGCAAACACATGTTGTACGGAATCGTAGTAGCCTTCACGTACGTTGGGGGAAAAGTATTTTATAACATAGTAGTTATACCAGTAACTCTAAATCTGTTGATGCTATCATTGTGCCCATTTGAAAACGTGATAGAGAAGTAATTTTACGTAAATTGAGATAAATATGTAGATGAGATTATTTCATTTTGTGAAAAAATACTGTTGAACGTGCGTTTGACTTTTGAAAAAATTGTTCCAAACAAACCCAACATCATTCAATTGTTGTCGTCAAAGGTAGATGGGGCGATTAGTCTTTTTAAGACATTTTAGTACTATTATCATGTATTCAAGTAACTGACAAACTTTACGATTAGAATATTGTCTCTGCCTAAAGGTCTTACATTAACAAAGTGAGAATTTATAATCTAGTTGATCCACTGCTAGACCAGGTAGTCTTAGGTGGTGCGGTTGGGTTTCTGATTGAACAAATTAGGTGAAGCAATCAAACATCACTTGCAGTATGATGTACAAAATACGAGGAGAGCGATATCTCCTTTTGCCTTCCCATCCTTTCCCCTCATTTTCTTTTTCTAATCATAATATGGGTTTGTTTGGATAAACGGTGGGAGAAATGACTTTTTGGTAGAAGTTATTTTGGAAAAGAAATTTTGGGTGGAAGTTAAAAGTGTAACGTGATTTATGTTTGGATTAGCGTTGGAAAAATGACTTTTTTGAAAAGGAGAAACCGTTTGAATAAACGTTACAAATTAAAAGTGATTTTTTGTGGCAAATTACGTAAAAGGACACGAATATCATTAAATGTCACACATTCATATATATATATATATATATTTTATTTTAGTTATTTGTGACAATTTTGAGGATAAAAATAATGATAAAAAAATAAAAAATGGAGTAAATGAAAATATATGTAAATTAAATATTATAGAAAAAAGAAAATTCTTCCAACTAACTGCTAATATCGCATAACTAATTGAATAATATAATTGTTCTACTAACTAATAATATAATATAATTAATTGGGTCATAAATAATTGAAAAACTTCACTAATGAATGGAAATGACTTTTGTTTCGATTTAAGTAACATAAGTGACTTTTTATGGAAATGAAACTTATTTAAATAAGTATTTGAGAAGTAAGTTTGATTAAAAATGATTTAAAATGATATAAATCTGACTATGTTTGTGTTTAATAAATAGTGATTTACAAAGAGCTTATTTCAATTTTGTCTAAAATTTATTATTTAATTTTTTAAGAAGATTGTTTTATAAATATAAAAATAATTAGGTTTTTTTGGTAATTTTTATTTTTTGTGGTAATATATGACCCATATTTTTCATTTTTTAATTTTTATTTTGTTATCTTTTTTTTATAATATAAAACACATGTTTTTTCATCTTACCTCTCTCTCCACTTTTTCTTCAAAAGTCATACTTTTATGCTTCTTGGAAGGAGGTGCTTTTTTTATAAAGTCATTTTGGGTTAAAGTGTTCCCAAACACTATAAAAACATTCTACCGGACTTCTGAGCACCGAACCAAACACACGCTAAGATCAATATTTGAATGATTCGTGTCTGATGTTAGAGATCCTATGAGGTTTGCTGGTTAGGCTGTTTAAATAGGAGTTTTGTATATATTTTGGATTAAGTGTGTAGGGATGTGTAGTACCCATAAAAAGGGGGAGATTAACATGGATCTCCCCTATTAAAGAATAGGTAACTTGAATCTTTCTCAAGTGTAATCTCAGAAGGTGTTCTTGGGGTTTTGGCTATCATCCTCCAAATAGGGTCTGATTAATGGTTCTATGAACTACTGAGCTCTCATGTTAATAGATCAATCTATAATCCAAGGTTTACCATTCACAATGTTACATATCACATTTGCTATCGGTTCATGGGGTGTGGAATTGTTGCGTTCCTATTCACGATTCAGAAACTTCAAGAGCCTCTCATGGAGTTCTTGCATCATCATTGGACTCGACCCATCGTCCTGTGAGACTTGAGCTGCATCCAAATTCGATCTTTGTTCACCCCAGTGACTACTTCTGTCCCTTTGGTCCTTCCCATTATTCTTCCAGTCCAATGGGTATCCGATAAGCTCATAACATTTTTTTCCATAAGCTTTCAAAATATTACTCATTTTATTAGAATTTAATGATATAAAGAACACTAAAAATACCTCTGGGAAGTGCCTCAGAAGCGAGGCGCAGCTGGGGGTGTGTAGCTCACACCCCAAATCTGACTACTCCCATCAGGAGATCATAAAGCTGGTCGTGTTCTTTCATCTCTAGCAATTGCTTCTGCAAGTCTCGTATGCACCTTTAATGCTACACTTTGACCATAGTGCGATGGTCATCATCTCATCCCATAACACTTTCATTTCTTTGTAATAGGTTGGTACGGTCAGATTTTGATTTTCCTTCCTTTGGAGAGCTACAACGTGCCTCAGCTCATACAGCATGGGTGAGCTTTCTTTGCCTAATTTCTCTTCCAAGTAAACCCAGATTTCTCGAGCCTTCTTGGCATATTGGACGTTGGTTCAAACCTCCTCGTTAATCGGGCTCTTCAACCAGCCCTTCAACATTGCGCTGCACTTCATCTAGTGTGTATGATCTGTCGAGTCCTCCGCTGGCATTGGTGTGGTTCCATCTATACGAAACAGTATGAGAATCATCGAATATGGTCCTGAATGCAACAGACAAAAACCAACTATTATTTATCTCTCTGGCACATGTTTATACAAGTGTTGATGGACTCAGTTCAGTTGGGCTAAAGGTACAAGCCCAAGTGTAAAATGTAAGTCTATGATTTTAAGGCTAATACACAAGGTACAGGAAACCGGACCGGTGACAGAACCAGACAAGATAGTGGGTTAAGGGTCAGTGGATCAGACCGGAGTCAAACTGGGGGTCAGACCGGTGAGGAATAAAAAAATTAAAAAATTATTTTAGCTGTATTTAATGGGTATGGAACTTCTTTTAGTATAAATTTTAACATCCCTACCACACGGCAAGTGCCTTTTCCTAGTTAGATCGGAATGACATAAAACCAAGAGATAAAAATGAGATATAAAAAAATTCAATTAAAAGTTTAAAACCAAATAAAATTAGATGATGAGTAAGTGGTCAAATGAAAAAATAAAATCACAAAAACTTTACAAAAATATTGCTCCAACGATTAATTGAATTGATTGATGATAATTACAAGAGGGACGAAATGGCTCATCGCAACTCGACTTCCCATGCAGATAATTAATGCCTCATCCTTCCCCGTCACCTCACCACTCTCTTACCAGTTATGTAAAGGGACAAAATGATGCATCAAAAACAGAAAAATGAGGCATTAAATGTTTGGTTCAAAGAGAAGATTATCAGACCACATGACTTGATTGATGATAGGAAGCATTAAATGCCTAGAGGTCAATCTCACTACTTTTTATATAGAAAACATTGAAAGATGATCTTGGCCGTTGATAATGCAGTATGCATCGACGGTGTCATTGTTTTGATTTCCATTTTTTTCTCTGTGAGCGTGTGATGGTTCAACTATCCAAGTACTCGGCCACCATTCCATATCTTCGTTATATCTCCTTCTCTCTTCTATGTTGAAGAAAGTGTGCAGAAAGCAAAACCAAAGAAAGAAGAGCATCAGTGAGAACAATAATGCACAGAGCGCCGCATGAGAGGAAGACTTGACCTCTCTCTCACGATCGGCATCAGCAGCCGGCAACCGTGTGGCCTTGATCCGATCTTACTGCTATGGGAAGCCAAGATCTCGTCCCCCTTCTGTTTTTCTTACGTAACTCGATCGACCCCTAACTCGGCGGGTTGACCGAGTTACTATCGGGTCATGACGAGTTGGTCCGAGTTGGACTGAATCATCTTGACCCAGAATCATTCCCCAACTCAAACTGGATTGCCGGCCGAGTCGCCGGTTTCCGGCTTGACTCGGCCGATCCGGTCCGAGTCCGTGAACCTTGCTAATACATGTAATTCACAATACTTAAATCAATATACGCACACATATTCCTAACACCCTTTTCAAATTGGGGACGAAACAAATTTATAGTCCCCAACTTGTTGAGCAACCTATCTTGATCCTCACTTCCAAAGGGTTTTGTAAGAATGTCAACTAGCTGGTTTTTGGTATTAACGTGCTGCAAAGTTACTATTCCTTGTTACAGCTTGTTGCCTTGCCATCACAATGTACAACAAATGGTTCTAAATTCTGTTTATCCATATCTTTCAGCATGAGGATAAGCCAAGTAATATCTGAAACTCCAATTTAAGTGCTCTATACTCATCCTCTGCTGAAGACATAGAAACAATTTGTTGCTTCTTTTGATTTCCAGCAAATCAAAGATGCTCCAAACTTAATTATATATTCAGTCATTGATTTTCTTGTGTCATGGTATGTAGCCCACTATGAATCCACATAACACTCCAATTTGTCCATCTTTTTTGCACCCAACAATATCCCCAAACTTGGACATCCTTTGAGATGGCCCACAACACGGGTGGCTGGATCCATATGCAACTTTCTTGGTGCACTCATAAACTGGCTCAGGGTCTGCACAGCAAAAGAAATGTCAGGCCTAATGGTTGTGAATAAGATAATCGACCTCTCAATCTCCTATATGAAGCTAGCTCTTTTAGCAAGGGGTCCTCCTCTTAAGATGTATTCCCTTTTCTACCTGATTTTGCCCTTTTATTGGTGCTGATGGTTCTACCTTATGCACTAAGCCTTATATTTATCTCCATAGGTAGTCTTAATAGCTTTGCTTCACTTAATCCTGTATCAGAAATAATATCTAACACATATTTTCTCTAATTAAGTATAATACCTTTTTAAAATCTCATTAGTTCCTGTAAAGAGTTGTAAAGAGATGCATTGAATAGCTTATTTTTATTCATACGTAGAGGAGGGGAATTTATATACAATGTGGGAGCATCATACATAAATGCTCTTAATGACTAATAATACTCTTAATGACTAATAATCTCCTAATAATCATAACTGATCCCCTAAGAATAATATCTAATTATATATTAATTACAATATATTTACAATATCTTTACACTTCCCCTCAAGTTGGAGCATAGATGTTAATCAAATTCAACCTGTTACAGAGATAGTCGATCCGAGTCCCACTCAAGGCTTTGGTAAACAGATCATCCAGCTAGTCTCCAGACTTCACATGTCCTGTAGAAATAACATTTTTTTGATCTTATCCCGAACAAAATGGCAATCGATTTCGATGTGTTTTGTACGTTCATGAAAGACAGAGTTGGAAGCTATGTGCAGAGCCGCTTTATTGTCACACCACAACCTTGCTGTTAATGAAGTTTTGAGACCAACCTCCCTTAATAGTTGATAGATCCACACTATCTCACACATTGATTGTGCCATAGCTCTATACTCTACTTCAGCACTAGACTGAGATACCATATTTTGTTTCTTACTTCTCCAGGATACTAAATTTCCACCCACAAAGACACAATATCCTGTAGTAGACCTTCTAGTAGCTTTTGATCCACCATAGTCTGCATCACAAAAACACTCAATATCTGTATGCCCATTATTTTTGTATAATATACCACTACCTGGGGATCCCTTTAAGTAATGCAAGACATGTTCTAAGGCCTCCCATTGGTTAACAGTTGGTGATGCCATGAATTGGCTGAGCACACTAACTGAAAAAGTGATATCAGGACGAGTAACCTGTGAGATAGTTTAGTTTTCCAACCAGTCTACGATATCTCTCGGGATTCTCAAATGGCTCACTTTTATCATTGCCAAGCAGTTCACCCTTATCATCTTCCAGCAAATTCTCTGGTAGTTTTGCTCCATCAACATCGAGAAGAGGGTTAGGAATCATTAGGAAACTACTAGGTGAAACTCCTAGTTTTCCTGTCTCTTTTAACAAGTCAAGAACATATTTCCTTTGGGTCAAGAAGATGCCTTTCTTACTCCTCATAACTTCAATTCCTAGGAAGTACTTTAATGGGCCCAAATCCTTTGTTTGGAAATGAGAGTTGAGGAAGGACTTGAGTGATGAGATTCATAAAGTATCACTACCAGTAATCACAATGTCATCAACGTACACTGCCAGAAGGATTATGCCAGCATCTATTCTGTGGTAAAACACAGTGTGGTCACACTTACTTTGTCGCATGCCAAAATTCTTCACCATAGAGCTAAACCAATCAAACCAAACACGAGGACTTTGCTTCAAGCCATACAGAGATTTCTGAAGATGACACACTTTCCCAGACTCCCCCTGAGCAACAAAACCAGGTGGTTGCTCCATGTAAACTTCCTCATGAAGATCACCATTCAAGAAGGCATTTTTGACATCCAGTTGATGGAGGTCCCAGTTATGAGTGGCTGCCATAGAAATAAAGAGGCGGACAGAGGACAACTTGGCCATAGGTGAGAAGGTCTCAGAGTAATCAATCCCATAAGTTTGTGCATAGCCCTTTGCAACAAGATAGGCCTTGAGATGTTCGAGAGTGCCATCAGCCTTGGTTTTAACAGTGAATACCCACTTACACTCTTTCCTTGAGGTAAATCAACTAGACTCCAGGTACCAGCCTGATCAAGGGTCGTCATCTCTTCGAGCATTGCAGCACGCCAACCCGGGTGGGCTAAGGCAGTATGGAGAGTTTTAGGAATGGTAATTGCATCTAAGGATGCAACAAAGGAACAAGAAGCAGGAGACAAATGGTTATAGGAAACAAAGGAGGAAATGGGATGAGTGCAAGTGCGTGTACCTTTACGAAAAGCGATGGGCAAATCAAGAGTTGGGTCAGGCTCGGGGATAGATGTCTCAGGCTTATGCTTAGGGATGCTTGGTTCAGGACCAGAAGACGAAGCAGATAATGGTTGGCCAGAGTCAAAACCAGCCACATTACTTTCCTTGGGACACCGAAGGTAGACGTTAGTGATAGGTGGTCGAGCAGGTGCTGGAGCCGGCAAGGAAGGAACCTGATACAGCAAAAGATCATCTTCCTCGTCTGGTGAAGGAGGTGGAGAGGAGGAAGAGAAGAAATGAGTAGACTCATGAAAGGTAGCATCGTTAGATACCAAATACCGATTTAGGGTATGAGAGAAGTAACAATAACCCTTTTGGACTCTAGAATAACCAAGAAAAACATATTTGAGGCACTTTGGGTCTAACTTGGAAACATGAGGACGGACGTCCCGGACAAAGCAAACACATCCAAAGATTTTAGGATCAATAGGAAATAGGGACTTGGAAGGGAAAAGAGTTTGGTAAGGAATGTCACCATTAAGCACTGAAGACGGCATACAGTTGATAAGAAAGCAGGCAGTAGAAACTGCTTCTGCCCAAAAAGGTTTAGGAACTCTCAAATGAAACATTAGTGCCCGAGCTACTTCAAGTAAATGTCGTTTTTTTTGCTCTGCAACACCATTTTGAGCATGCGTATCAACACAAGAAGATTGATGAAGAATACCATTTTAAAGCATAGATGATTGAAAAGAGGAAGAAAGGTATTCTTTTGCATTATCACTCCTTAAGGTATGCACAGTAACCCCAAATTGTGTTTTAATCTTGGCACATAAATTACAAAAATGAGAGAATAATTCAGATCGATTTTTCATTAAATATAACCATGTGGCACGAGAATAATCATCAATGAATGTAACAAAATACTTGAAACCGGTCTTTGACGCAATAGGACACGAACCCCAAACATCTGAATGGACTAATTCAAAAGGGGACGCAGCCCGTTTATTGACTCGAGACGCTAAAGGTAGACGATGATGTTTGGCAAACTGACACGACTCACAATCTAAAGAAGATAAGGAATGAAACTGAGGAAACATCCATTTGAGAGAAGACAAGGATAAATGACCCAAACGGCAATGCATGTCAAAAGGAATGACTCCACCGGAACAAGCAATTGAACGAGGCACTTGATCATCCAGAAAGTAATGGCTGCCAGATTCATAGCCTCTACCAATAATCTTCTTCGTCGTGAGATCATGTATCAAGCAATAAGTTGGAAATAGTGAGACAAAACAATTCAATTGACGAGTAAGTTTACTAGGGGAAAGAAGATTGAAAGTAAGTTCAGGAACATCTAGCACTGATGATAATTGGATAGAAGGAGTGGGCTGAACAGTGCCAGAACCAAGAACACGGGAATAGGAGTCATTAGCAATGGTGATACTGGAAGGTGTGGCATAAGAATTATAAGTTGAAAAGAGATGATGGTTACCTGTCATGTGATCAGTGGTGCCAGAATCTACGATCCACTTCGAGGAAGAAGAGACAAGAGAGGTAGTCGTATTACCTGTGGTGGCAAGAGCACTTAGTGGTGGTAATGATGATGGCACTGTAGAAGTCAGAGATTCCTGATACTTGGAGAACTTGGCGTATTCAGCAGCGGAAATAATAACACTGTCATCATTAGATGATTTGACATTTGCAAAGGTAGTTCTTTGTTGTCGGTTTTGCAACTTGTGACATGTGCGCTTGGTATGACCTGGTTCCTTACAGTAATAGCAGGTGACTCCACTAGAGTCCTAATAAACTCCCCATGGCCAGGAGGCCCATTTGTGAACCGGAGGATGATGATCAGATTGACACTTACTAATGAGAGCACTAGTAAGGGTGCCGGAAGAAGGCTGAGAAAGGTTCTCAGTGCGCATGACACGAGAGAAAACTTCCTCACGAGTAGAAATCTCATACCCAGATAAAATTTGAGAGCGGACCGTCTCATATTCAGATGGTAAACTAGTGAGGAAGCTCATAACAGCTAGTTGCTCCCGTTGAGTCTTGTTGTACCTGAATATCAATAGTTAAAGGCATTAACATATTCAATTCCTCATAAGTGTGTTTGAAGTCCATAAAATATGCCTTGAGAGAGTGGTCATTTTTGTCAGCCCAATAAAAAGCTTTGCAAACCTCATAAACACGAGAGATATTTCCCTTGCATGAATACAAAAATTCTAAGTAATCCATCAGTGCCTTAACAGATTCACAGTGATTGATAGACGGAATAATCTCACTTTCAATAGAATTACGAATTTCTAAAAATAATTTGGCATCATCACGCAATCAAGCTTTACGTGAATCATCTGAAGGTGGATTGGCCGTCAGATGATCCTCCTTATCAATACTTCGTAGGTACATACAAACAACCTTACTCCAGTCCATAAAGTTAGTCCAACTTAACTTAAGGTCGGTAATTTTAGTCACCACCGGAACAACCTCCGGAACAACAGAAGATTTTGTCTCAGCCATAGAAAAAATTGAGCAAATAGCAAAAGGATGAGCTATGAGCTGAGTTAAAATCTCCTATAATGCACAAAATCCAGGATGAAAGGATGCTGCACATTTTGCATGCTTTGTCAACTTAGATATAGATACAAGATTAAAGCAGCACTCGCGTGTAATAAACGTCATGCAATATAACATTGTCAAACAGCTTAATTGTGCCTGTGTATGTGACAGTATCCTTATAACCATTAGGCATTTTAATCTTTCTAAGAGGTCCTGTTCACTAACTGCATCTAGCATAGTGAGACTGCTAACCATATGACACGTAGCTCCAAATCGTATATTTACATAACACAGGTGGTAAAGCATTGATCAAACCTGAAACGTGCTCTCTACTGTAATATGCTGCTCCCACTGCAACTTCCTCATAATCCTTTTTAAGGAGTTGTAAAATTTGATGATATTGTTGCCCAGTAAAGGTAGGATGAATAGGAGGAGTTGAAGGTGCAGACGAGGAAACCACTGCTTGATTGATTTGATTGCTTTGTCCTCTACGATCTTT
>JANTPZ010105261.1:0-12548 GCA_025593235.1 Vachellia pachyceras
TGGGATATCATGGCTCTTAAACTATGTCAAGAATGATATCATTCCAAAAGCTAATGCTATTAGGCAAATGCTTATCCCTTATTTGAAGATAAATCTCCATCAGCATTAATACAAATAAGAATGTTAGTTCAAATAGTACACCATAAGATCGAGAAACAAGAATGTTAGTGCAAATATACCAATAGTCTCTGATCTCCATCAGCACAAAACCCAATTAATTTCACAAGATTAGAGTGGTCTGCTATTATACAATGAAGAGATTCAAAACATTACACAAGTTTTACCAAAGCCCAACCTTCACCTAGCGAAACTGACCAAGTTGCTTGGAAAGAAAGACATAAAAGCACTGGAAATGCTGTAAACAAAATAGTACAACATAGTAATAAACAACTAATATAATTCATTGTCAGATTACCTTTACGCACCAGTGAATATTACTAATAATACCCATTTATTTGCCACAGAGAGCTTCGCGTCTTGTGGGATGAGAATGATGAACACTGAACAAGGTTGGCGGAGCACGCATCCATACATTCTGAAGATACGAATCTCAGGCTCTCCAACAATGCAATTAAGGAGATGCCATGATTTTGAACATACCCCAAAAACTGCAACCAGAAAAGAAGTGAGGATTCTTCAGTTAAATAGAGCTAATATAATTTAATATTCCCAGGCAATAGAAACGAGAGAAGTAAAGAGGAACACAGGGCTGAGAAAATTTCACATTAAAAAAACAAAAACCAGCGGAGCTTGTTTCTTTCGAGATCTACAGGGCTAAAGGCTCTGCTCGTCATTTTACGGAGACAGATTCTAGCGGAAGACTCTACACTGTGGATCTTATTGGAACTTTCATGCCCGGATGGAAGCGATGGGGTACAAATATACAGATTTCAGCTCAGATCTGTGGCCTCAGGAAATTTTTCCTGCAGATTTCTTTTCCGCAGGAAAATTTTCCTGCGGAATTTGAATCCGCAGGAAACTTTTCCTGCGGATTTGTTTTCCGTAGGAAAATTTCCTACGGAAAAAACCCGCAGGTATTTACAATGTTTTTACTAGAATTTATTTATTAACTCTTCTATTTGAGATTTGATTGTATATTTATCTAGATTTTATTGTCATCGAGGTGACTAACACCCACAGTGGAAGGACGTCCATATTTCCCACGTCAACCCAGAAGTTTGGGCCGACCAGTTTTGGCCCGTTGGTTGGTTTGGGCCAATTCATCCGCATCGCAGAGCCGTCCTTTGTTTGCGTGGTGAGCATAAATCACCATCATTATATAACATGCGTGTTTTATATTAAAAGTAAATAACATGTGTATGTGTATAGATATATCTATATAACCCAAAAATAATAATATAGGATATAAAAATGCAAGAGTAATATCTGGTTTCTTTGGCAACACATTTGAAAAGGTCAAATGTACGTTCAATGATGTTTTTTTCATAAAACGAGATAATCTCCTTCACACATTTACCTCGTAACTAATAAAAGCATTTCTCTACCGTGTTGCTAAACGAGCTCATTAATAATTTCATCCTCGCTCGTTAGTGATGGTATTATTCTCAATCCAGGATCCTAATAACACTATTGTCCATCGGACTTCAATTCCAACAAATAATTAACCATCACCATGCTGCATGCATGCTTGTTGAGTGAGACCACTCGTAGAGGATATACTATGTCGTTAAATCGTAAGATCATCAATACATTTTATTCCCTCCAGTTTTGTATTATAAATCACACTATATTATATAAACAATGGCTAGTCGATAAGGAATATTTTTTTGAAGAACAAAATGCGGTTTGTTTGGACTTGAATCACCACAAAGAGCACGTTTTTTTTAGGAATCCGAATCCGAATCCATATCTGAGAAGCAAAACAAATGAAATTGATCGATCTCCGCGTAGAGACGAAGCGTGCATGTTTGTTGAAGGTGCCTCTACTACGCATGATCATGCAACCGTGTAGCTAGGTAGGTGTATCCAAAGATTTAATTTGATTGTGAAAGAAAGGCATATAAAATAACATCAACTTCAATTCGTACTATGAATTTTGAAGATTCCAAGATAATATATAATACAATATTCATATATAGCTTCTGTTCCTCACTCTACGTTTTAGAGGATAGAGATCAAATTAACGTTTGGGGACCCCCTGTCGTGAAGGTCTGTCCTCTCAAGTAAGTACGAAGGATCACCTACATGTGCATGCCTGCCTACTATGTGCCTGTTTGAAAAGTCATTTTCTCAAACGGTGCACGTAAATCGAGACAAAATCATCTCGAAATATGTAAAAATCATTTCGAAATTCATAAAAACCATCTTGAAATTCGTAAAACCATCTCGAAATTTCCAAAATACCTTAAAATCTGTAAAATCCATTTTTCCAACGGAGTTCCCAAACAAACACATAGTAGCTTGTTAGTTTGTTTATTTATTTATTTATTGGGTTGCTTGAACCGCTTCATCAAAGGTCGGGCCGCTGTGTCGTGTGGTTCTTCTGGGTGTCCACGTGTGCACATTCCACGATGGGACACTGAGGCATTGACCTGCAATTCTGACACGTGTTGGTTCCTTTTGTTCACGTTCATTCCCCTTGGCGAGGCCCATAAATATTGGGGTAGGCACGTCGCTCTCTCTCACCAGTGGTCGCTCCCTCTCTGGTCAAGCTTGGCAAAGATGATGAAACTTGAAAGAGAAGGCACCTCATCAACTCTCCACCATGAAAAATCTCAGTGCCCAAACTCGAATGGGACTCTCTTTTTTTTTTGTCCCATTTCAATCAATTAAGACCGTCAAATGTTGCCTCCCAACCAAAATGTGCACATTTGTGTCTATATCCTTCCTTCTATTTCCCTATTATCGTCACGCCCTTCTTCTATCTCTATAGCTTTCAACGTGTCTCAACGATATATTGTCGCCTCCGAGGTCTCAACAATTTGATGATGGCTTTAATGTCAAGGGAAATCGCTTTTGATGACACAGAATTCCTATCTGATGTGAGTAGCTGATAAATTTCAATGTGGAAAATGATAATAATTCAATAGTTGCTCACTTATTCTAGAACATTTTTTTATGGTTATGTCCCTTCCTTCAAACTGACAATACTCTATGATACTGAATGTTGTGCTTTAAATGGGATGCATGACCATGAATGGGGATAGCTAGGATGAGAATGTTGAAATGGATATGTGATCATAAAAAGAAATAAGATTCATAATGAACTTATTCAAAGAATGATTGGAGTGACACTTAATAAAGGAAAAATGGTAGAAAATTATTTTAGATGGTTTGGATATATTCAAAGAATGCATTCCTTGGCGCTATCCTGAACTTGAACCAAAGATCTCGCTCGTGAAGTAAATCACATCACACCTACGATCCAACCAATTGGAAGATGAATGCAATAGTGATAAAGGTTGATCCAACTGTTTAAATTCTGTCGATTAAAAGAGATGGAAGAAGATTCAAGAGGACGCTCTATGAAGTTATTGAACGAGAATTCTTAACTAACAATCTATATTTAAATATTTGATTTTTGATTGAGTACAATAATATTATGTGATTTATATAACTCATTGCATCCAGTAAGATAAGGTTTTGTTGGTGCATTCTTTCATCTGGAAAAGTGATTTTCTCTTGACTTTACGTACCTGATGAGTCGAGTTGATTGCCCTAGCTAGCTGGCTAGCAGCTTTGATTATTTGTTGGATATTAATTCAACCATTAAATGTCTACCATGCCTAGTACTGTTCCTTTGCACTCCTGTAATATTTATATATTCCTCCTATGTATAGCTAGACACTAGACAATTTCATGATTTTCATCTTTTTCTTTGATAGCCAGGGTAATGATTCTAGTCTATTCAAATCCCAGATTCTATGAGGATAAGCTCATCAGAATACATGGGACCATGCATACACACACACGTATACATACGTGTGTGCGAGGTCGGTCTTTTCCTAGCATGCATACATATGTAAGAAGGTGTGAGAGAGTGAAACGCATCTTATTTGTGCATGTATTAGTGAAATTTACAGTCGTCAAGCACTTGGCTTCTGGTTGTGCTGCCTAGGCGGCCATACCCTAGCTAGCTTCATTACGTACGTTGTACTCTGCTTATCTTTTTTGACATTGAAGAGGCGGATGGTACCCACACAGTACATATATATAAATAGAACATGCAAAATGTGTTGGGGTTGTGTGTATTATTGAGCGTACTAAACTTTCTTCTGTAGTGATAGATTTGGATAAAAGATCGAAGTACCCATTTTCGCCCTTCATGATACATAATTAATGGTCCAGCAGCAACATGAAATTCTCTCTCAATTATTCAGGATCTGCCGTCAATTTGTCGTTAGAATTCACAGAAAGCAGATGACCAAATCAATCATATTCGCACGAATAAATGTGTGTGTGTGTGTGTAATAGAGAGAGGGGTCGATGAGACAGTAAATGTTTGCTCACCAATCATTCTTTACACCATATATACCCAGTCTCTCGTACTGCTGGCACGCAATGATATTGCTATTTTTGTCATCTCAATACACATTAATAAATAAAGAGAACATACAGTAGCCAGCTAGCTGGTCGCGCTTCTGCCGCTTATATTCAGCTTGTATTTTTTTCAGCCGAATTTCTTGTATTATATCAGTGAAAAATGCTTTAATTGGTCCATCCTTAATTGCTACTAAAATTGATTAGATGTAGTGAATTAATGGGCACTACATATAGTGTGTTGCATAACCCACTAATAAATACGCGTATGAATAATAATAATGGAGAGATGTGATATATGGAGCTGATGATGCATGTGTGGAGCCAATTCATATATTTGCCAAGCTATCACATCACATATTATCTGGATTTATATTGCACTTTGAGAGTTTCTTGCTGTTGATCGATCGATCTGCTTTGAGTTTCAAACTTTGAATTGTCTCAATCTCCAACCTGGTGGGCAAATAATTATATGCAGAGCGAGGATGTAATTGTTCAAAGATACATACACGATCGCAAGTACCATTTGTCGTCAGTTGAAGAAAAAATTAATTGTAGAATCAAAGGGGGAAAGGTGGAGATTATATATGTCTGTATGGAAGAAGAAAGGGACAGGCATTGAGGTTAATGGAAGACGACGACGACGACGATGATGATGATGATACACACACGCACACATTGAGGTTAATGGACAATGATATGTATGTATGTATATATATATCAGCGGTGGTTAATTGGGAAGGGTAAGGTCCATGTCCATGGGTGCATGGTCTTCCCTTTGACCCATTTGCTTGTCTTGTGAATCACATACACGTTAAAGCGACACGCACCACACCTTGCCTCCATTCTAATTAACTTTCCCTCCCTTCCTTCCTTTTAATATCTTTCTTCTTTCAATCTATCTTTTATCATTCTTTATTACTAGAATACTCTCTACACCCCACCAAAAAAAATTGGTCCCTTGTGTTTTTACAAAGGCCTCAATGGGCTGCAGCTGCACCAAATGCAGTTAATTACCTATAAAATACTCTCTACACCCCCCCCAAAGTGGGCCCCTTATTATGTTGATCCCAGTTGAATGAGTTTTAGTTGTGTGTGGCAAAAATGTGTCAATTCCAATTAGCGGTACAAATTACTTTGTTAATATAATTTACGATCTACGAAATTAACATGTGAGAGAAATTAGTTAGAAAATTTACAATCAAGTCTTAAATAAAAAAATTAATGAACAAAAGGTCCCAAAAATTCACAAAATTACCATAAGGTCTCAAGAATAGCTGTTGAGATTTTAATAAGGGTTGTTAAGGTTGTTAATGACAACCTCAACAGTTACTCATGGGACCTTATGGTAATTTTGTGAATCATTGGGACATTTTATTCATTAACTCTCTTATTTTGGGATATAATTGCAAATTTTCTAAATTAATTTTGCCTCAACTTGCATAAATGCATTTTTCTAACACCATAACAAATAGGCATGTACTATTAATGGGTCCGTGTCCATTAATAGTCCAGTGAGACAGCAATAACAATTACATGTGATGACTTTTATTAATATATTGATTGGTATTTTAATGTAATGGGAAAAATTATCTTTGTCTATAGTTACATATTGTAACGTATATGAGTTACAAACTCACAATAGTCTGATTTAATTTAATTTTAGATAAAGTCGTGCCATGTCAAGTTTTAAATGATGACTAATTAAAGTCATATTTTAAATGTTTGTAGATTTCTTTTATTTTGTTATATTTGTCAAAATGTGGATGGGAATATATTTATAAGATACAATTACGTAACTCAACTTTGATTTAAACATGCGTATTCATTATTGATAGTTATAATTAATGTTGACCAATAATGTTGAGAATGAGATCCGAAACTTGAGATCAATGATTTTTCAATTGACACATATATTTTTATTGGATGTATCATGTAATTCTATGTGTTTTTATGTTGGACACTATATGTTGAATCTCTTATAACTAGAATTCAAAACTTAATTCGTTACACTGTAAAATATTAGCTCATTTTTGTTAGACTCAACATCAACGATGAATCACGTCGATCGCATATAGGGTTCCTTCACACAAGTTTTTTCCAAAAAAAAAAAAAGTCGAACTTCCATATGTACTTATCAGAGACGTCTCAGGTTAATATATATTAGCAAGCGAATTGTTACAATTCTTCGATATGGACCTCCTTGATTGTATAGTTATATAGGAACTTTATGCTAGAACTAAATAGCGTCAAATTCCATTAACATCTAACATAGATTGAAAGAACTGGAATTCTACTCACTCACACACACTGTATAAATTGTTAATTTTATAAAAAAAAAGTTAGTTCAACTTCCTTATATTCATTATGTCACTTTCTCCAACCACATGCATGTGGTCATGTGTTATATTTTTTAAATGTTATCATTAAACTATAAGCTCACATAAAAAAATATGATACATGATAAAGTGTTATTGAAAAATTTGATATAATAGATATAGATAACTTGATGCAAGTATGATATTTAATTTTAATACCAACGAAAAATATAAAACTTGTATCCATCCACTACATTATTCATTAGGCATCATCTCAGTTTGACTATTTTTAGATGCCTATCTAATTAACAATTGATGTTAACATGAAAGTAGATAATTTGCTGATGACACATAGCAACACCTTAAAAAATAATAATATGTAACAAATTCCCATATATTCCTGACGCAGTTAAAATACGCGGAATATATGTTGAAGCTATTGCATACATTTAATAAATCGAAGTGGGAATTAAGTATATAAGAATATATAACAAGTTCACCAATTCTATGAACTTAGAAAGTTGACAGTCGACGAATAAAATTTACATTGTTCACTCCACTCAATGTGCTTACAATATGCCAGATAGTACTGTAATTAAAAGAATCTGCAATGGCCGAATTCTTTTAAAGATCTTTGTTGTGTTATTGGAACAAAACTTTTGTTTTTATCCCTTTTGTCTCCATTAAATCAGACATATATTGACTTATTTATTCAAAGTTATTTCTTCGAAAAGTCAGCCATATATTTATATTTATATGTATTTATGTGTTAATATATATCGATATGTGTATATATATTGAGCACTAGGAGAACAACATAGTCCTGGTGTGTATAATACCCACAAGGAAGTCTGTCTTAGCTTACACGTATATACTTAGTCGATATCTCTGGAGACAAACTGAAATTAAATTTTAGTCAATCGAGGGTTTTCACGTTCAAATTACCCAGGCGAACGGATTGAGATAAGACTGCCTACGGTTTTCTCAAGGACATTAAGCAAGTTGATTACCTGATTACTGTTATGAGATCCACGTTAGAGAAACTTTGATATTCACAGGAAGGAATGTCCACAGATGATTTTGACCTCGTAGGAGGCTAAGTAAAGTGTTGTGTGGAGTCATTATATTGGACAAGCCTTCTCTTGAAGGGGTACATTGATGAGAGGTGTGATTTATAAGTTTAAATGACTCGTTTTTTTTAATAAGTTAGTCTTTTATGATGAACTCTTTGTGTGTGTTTGGGAATTTCGTTGAGAGAAAGGAGTTTACAGATTTCGAGGTATTTTGCAGATTTCAAGATAATTTTTATGAATTTCGAGATGTTTTTATAGATTTCGAGATGGTTTTGACTTGACTTGCATGTACTGTTGGGGAAACGGTGTTCCCATACAAAAAGTTGATAGTAAATACATCGGACATATTTCAATTAGACTGTTCTGAAAGAATATGTTGAGATCATATATACTGCAAATATATATATTCCAATTCCAAATGAATAATAATAATGTACTTAAATAATCAATTATAGTTTATCTGTTAGAAAGGCATCCGTGACGCAAAAACAATACACATATTCCTTGTAAATAAAGAATAAAAGAACATTAAGAATCAGAAGTTCACTCTGTGTGCGCCTAAAGAAATTACATTACCAAGTTGAAAACCTTTTGCTGAATAAAATAATGTAATGAAGTGGTTACTCAATTAGGAATTGGAGGAGGAGGAGGAGGAGAAGAAGAAGAAGAAGAAGAAGAAGAAGAAGAAGAAGAAGAAGAATATGTGTGTTTATTAATTAATAGGACCCCTTTCTCACAGAAGCCACAAAAACAGTAATTAAGGTCTAAATCTCATATCATTCCTCCATATGGCTTCATATTATGTCCTCAACATAATTTGATCGGATCATGACGTCCCTTTGAGTCACCTTCCAATCATGACCGATTCAAAGGTCATAGAAATTAAAAGCCCCATCCTTTTTAAAAAGGGAGAAAGGAAGAAAGATTTGTGATCGTTATGATTGTCCTTGATTTCTTATCATCATATGGCTAAACTGCTAATTAATTTGTTGGGATTTTTTCAAACATTCCAATGAGAACAAAACACAACACAATATGTACCTTGTTGACCCCCCCAGTACTGCTCCTATGTGGAACAATTTTGTTCTTCAATCTTTAGTTTTATTTTTATTTTTACCATGTCTATTATCAGGCTCGTGGAAATTTAAAATAATAATAATAATATACCTTATTGGAGCGAGTCTCTTATCTCAATTTAGTACAAGAGTGATATTAATATTAGCTAGCCTTGTACATAATTCAGGTTTAAGTTATCAAAAATGCTT
Organism: Vachellia pachyceras; assembly: GCA_025593235.1. NCBI lineage: Eukaryota > Viridiplantae > Streptophyta > Magnoliopsida > Fabales > Fabaceae > Vachellia > Vachellia pachyceras. The sequence goes on from JANTPZ010105261.1 coordinate 9,157, forward strand.
AATAGCCTAATCTAATGGTGTAAATGGGTTTAGACTCTAAAATTAAGAAGCGGATAAGATCTTTCAATGAAATAAAAAAGATGGATATTTAAGATAAAAGTATATATATTCTAAGACTACATGAAATTTTATTATTGAATCTTTAAAAATTAAATCTTTAAAATAATAAATTGTATTCTTTACAAATAGTTACAGTAAATTCTCAATATTACTTTTTAAAATTTTAGTAACTTAAAAAAAACAATTCAGCACGTACAAACAGATAGTCAATGAGAAGTACTTACATATTCTCAGAGGATCACGTCATCCTTGCTCTACCTAATAACAATGTTTAGAGTGTCTTCTATTGTGTATCCTACAAATATATACTATAATAAGTTATGGAGGAAGAGAAATAATTATGATATATTTATGAGATATACGATCATAATATAAACACTTAAAATATTTTCATTGAGGAGCATAGATGATGTGGCACTCCAGAAATATCTTTAGGTATTTCTCATGATCAATGGCTCTTCTTTGATTGCACTCACCCATATTTCGTTACTCTGATCAGCCAATTAGAACTCGGAAAATTAAATGCCCATGATTTGATCGTCAATTATATTATAAACTAAACATCACAAAGGAATTGAATTATGGGCACATTAATTATTATAATTAATGATATAATAATATACTTATAACGGTACATATGCGTAATTGATCTGATTTGATATGATAGCAACATGACAATAATTGGGATGATGAGAGAGTCTGATGAAAGTCCTAAGTCCTAACCAACACGATAACATTGTACAGATACAGAAATTTGCAAAGCCAACCCCCCCTCTATATAAACCCCCCCCCCTATATATCCATATATAATTTTACAGCCCTCTCTCTTGTCCCCCAAAATTCAAACTTCGTTCCAGCTTGGTGATAAGAAACAAAGAAAAAGCTACTGACCGGGGTTATTGTACTTGCCTCCTATTTGCATGCAAGTTTTAATATTCTTTGAAAGTTATACAAACCATGCTTACCAAAAGACTTGTCACAATAAATTATCTCCATGTACCTTCCTCTTCTTTTTTCTCATCCATACATTTGATCTCCCACACTTTCATCTTCTTGCTTTGTACATTGCACTCTCCTTTCTTATTACCACTTTGCTTCTAACGTTAACCCCATTTCCACCTCTCTCTCCATTATATATTCATCCAAATCTCACTCTTTTTTTTTCGGTTGCCCGCCCGGTTCACCGGAGCTTCGCTCCGACTACGTCCGGACCCGACCCGCGTCGCGCACCTGGCATGGTGGGTGAGTCTCCCAACGGTGGCTGCTGCATACACAAGGCTCGAACCCGAGACCTTACTTAAGCTGGAACAAGCCGTTTACCACTTGACCCAACCAGCCGTTGGTTCCAAATCTCACTCTAGAATAGTGCTCAATGCTTCTTTTTATAGGTTGTGCCCACTCTCTTGATAGATACTCATTATATTCTATTTGTAACATCCTATACATATTTGTTTTTAATCCAATATACACTTCATAATTATTTACCGAAAAAATGACCTTTATAAGTACAATTCAATAGTTTTTCTGACCCGCTACGGCGTTGGCCTTCTACCAAACTTTGTTCACAACCAACATGGCGTTCTTCACCGTCGTTGACTCAACATCGGGTAGCTCTCACGCATTTCTTCTCCGTTAACTGGTTGTTGCTTTCGGCTCAATTGAAATCGACAGCCCGTTACGGATCTTACGGTCACTTGATCGACGCATCAGCTCAACTCATCATCAGATTTTGCAGCTCATCGGGTAAAAAGCTCGTCTCCTTTAGATTTGTTGCTGGTTCATGCATGAATTTCGATTTTGAGGGAAAAACCTTTGATAGCACCCTGGATTTAATGCTGTAGGACACCGGGTCAAATTCATAGCCGGGTTGGATCTTGCCGGGAACCTGGTTCCAATGCTTATTTGGAGGTTGATACATGGATCTCGTTTACATACATTTCTAGTTCATGGATAGGCCATTGGCTTGCCTTTGTTTCCTTCATTCTCGTAGGTAGGAATTTTGATCCAAAAATCTCTCCTTCAATATTTGGTGTGGGATTATGGAGTTCCAAAAGCTCCTTGATTTGTTGTTATGTAGTTAGTAGTAACAGCTGCTTTGAAAACTGATCATTTACATGTAAAGGATGAAAGCATGGGATATTATATAAAACCTCAAGTGTTGTTCTCTCTTGTATGGCAATCTTGAGTTTAGACTCTGTTTCTTTCAACTTGATTCTTGTCTTCTCATCTTTTCTTAAGGTTTCCTTTTTCTTAACTAACACTACTACAGAGCAGATTTTTTACTACTAAAATTCGCGTCCTTTTTCTTAAAAAAGGGAGTAAAAGGGGAGGCAGAAAAATTTGTGCGCCCTATGACGCCCTTTCTATGTAAAAAAGGGCGCCATAGGGGCTCCCTAAAAAAGGGCGCCACCCTATGGCGCCCTTTCCTTTAAAAAGGGCGCCGTAGGTGAGCCTTACGGTGCCCTTTTCAAAAAAAAGGGCGCCATAGGGGCTCCCTACAACCCCTTTGAAAACGGGCGCCACCCTATGACGCCCTTTATTTTAAAAAGGGCGCACCTATGGCGCCCTTTTTAAAAGAAAGGGCGCCCTAGGGAGCCCTATGGCGCCCTTTATTTTGAAAAGGGTGCCGTAGGGGACCCCTTTAAATTCCCAGACCCCACCCCGACCCCCCATTCTCTTTTCCCTCCTTCTTCATACCAGCACGTCGCCTCACAGCAGCTCGCACGTCGCCTCCGCAGCAATCGCACGTCGCCCCTCCGGCAGCTCCTTCGCACGTCGCCCGGTTCCCCCGCCAGCATGTCGTAGCCAACGACCGCGTCTGTGAAGCCCGACGCTCTCTCCCCCATCCGCCACCTCCAGTGCCTCGCGAAGCCCGACGCCGTCGTCTCTCTCACTCGTGAAGCGCCGTCGCCTAGCCTCTCTCGCTCATCTTCTTCGCCTTTCTAGTTCGGTTACAGGTTCCATTCTTTCCCATTTTACCATTTCGTTATACATGCATGTCTCCTTTTTAAGTATGAATGTGAATGTTTTCGTGCGTCTTGTTTTGTTTACATGCGTGTACGTAGCTACATGGATCTAGTTGTGAGCTTAAGTTTGAATCTTTGCTTGTCTTGAAGCGAATCTGACCGAAAAAACAAGCATTTTCAAAATTTTAGGAAAGCTCACTTGTTTTTGTGATTATTGTGATTATAGTTCGTGCATATATGTGTATGATTATAGTTGCTTGACTTTACAAAAGCTCACAAATTTTAGGAAAGCTTTTTCAAAATCTAAAATTTACTTACTTTACTTTTCGTGCGTATATGTGTATGATTTTGTGATTACTGTTTGTA
>JANTPZ010105262.1:0-10915 GCA_025593235.1 Vachellia pachyceras
CGGATTTAGCGACGGAATATGTTTCCGTCGCTAAATTAGCGAGGGAATTAGTTCCGTCGCTAATTCCCTCGCTATTTAGCGACGGAATACTTTTCTGTCGCTAATCCGTCGCTAAATTGTCCGTCGCTATTTCCGTCGCTAAATTTAGCGACCCTCTTATTAGCGACGGATTTAGCGCCGGACTTTTTCCGTCGCTAAATCTGCTTTTTCCGTCGCTAAACCAGCTTTTTCCGTCGCTAATTCCGTCGCTAAATCTGATTTTTCTAGTAGTGGAGGGAATGCAAAACCAGCAATAAACTTTCGCTAAACTAAAGGCATCCATTAATTACCCACTCATCTCACAAATTCCTCTTAAACTTTTTATCATGAACTTTCTAATTTTATGTATCTATATTAGTTAATTTACATAGGAAGGTGCGTGTGGATATGATTCCAAGCAATTGAATTAGACCCCACCAAAATACATGGATCGATCCAGCTTTTTTGAATTTCGTGACCTTTTTTTAATTCCATCTTCCGTCCTCTTCCTCCCTCGTGATTCATGGGAATTTCTGCGATGGAGAAATTAACCAATATAAAAGAATGAATCCAATAATCAGTTTTTGGTAAATAAAAGGAATTATATGGACAGATAAAGTTGAGGACGAAGCTTCGTGGTGGAATGCTCATTTTGTCCCTTAGGCCTTAAGGAGACTTGGTGGCATCTTCGCCACAACTTGAACCCTTCATTCTTTGCGGCGCTGTGCGATCTCCCTCTCTTCTTACTTTACTCTTCGCTTAACGTTAGCTGGCCACCATGTAAATGTAAAAGACATGGTAATGAAAACTGGACCGGATCGGCCGGTTCGGACTGGAAATCTGCGAACCGGCCAGTGATCCGGTCCGGTCTGAGCATAAACCTCGGGTTGGGTCAACCCGGATCAACCCGGGAAACTCGCCGGATTAGGCGAGTTTCCCGAGTTGATTTTTTTTCGTTTAATCAAGGATGAAACGGTGCCGTTTCATCCCTTTTATTTTTTAAAAAAACCGTTAAACAGTTTAAGCTTTGAAATTCAAATTGAAAGCTGGCATCACGTCTTCCCATTGATGCCGTCCCAGAGCCCATCGTTCTCTCCGCCGTGTCTTCTTCTTTCCCGCGCGATTGCGCCACCGAACGTTGCAGCTCCTCCACCCCTTCCTCCAACGACTATCCCCTTCGCATTAATCTTCTTCTCCTCTACCTCTCACTTCACCATTATCCTCTTTGATTTTTGCCCTAAAAGTTTCTTTCTCTTCCTCGAGACTCGGTGTTGTCTGGCTTTGGCACTTTGGCCTCTTTGAGTTTCCATTTTTGTTCAGTTTCCATCTTCTCTGCCTCGAGTCGTTGCCATTAAAGCATTTTGCTTCATTCGTTCCTCTGAGCTTCGCCATTTTCATTGTCGTTGAACATTGTTGGGATTCCGTCGCTTTATCCGTTGAAAATTTTTGAGCTTCAGTCATTGGTCTGACCGTTTGAGGCTCTGATCTCTGGTTTGTTTTACTTTTATGCATTCCTTAACTTCTATTTCAATTTTATGCTATAATATGTTTTATTATTGTGTTCATTTTCAAAATGGTTTGTCGTTGGCCGAGACTCTGTTTTTTGGTGTTATTGTGGCTTGTTCTTTGTAGCTTACATTGTTGATCGTTGGTTATGGTTCGCCAAGACTCTATTTTTTTCTTGTTATTGTGGCTTATTCTTTGTAGCTTCCATTGTTGATCGTTGGTTGTGGTTGGCCGAGAATGTTTTTTGGTGTTATTGTGGCTTCTTCCCTGGGCTTTCTACCGATTCCTGGGCATTCAGCGTTTTTTGATTGTTGGTTGTGGTTTGTTTTCTTTTATGTTGTTGTGGTCGAAGCCTTTTGTTGATAGTACTATGTTTTCTTCCTCAGTTACAATCCTTTTGACATAGATGAGAGTCTCTTATATTTGTTTAGTCACCTTAGTAGAGAAGAGCTCTTTGTAGTACTTATCAAAGGCTTCATTAATCCAAGCACCATCATCTATCTTTAACCTCAGCACTTTGTTTCTCGTTCTTCTTTGCATAGTAGTATTGTGGAAGAAACTTGTGTTTCTATCCCTATACTTAATTCAGTTTAGCCGAGGTTTTTGCCACCAAATTAAAATATCGCTTCCATGTCCAATGCTTCTTCAATTCTTTTTAGCAGTTGTTCAGCTTCAACTGCTTTCTCTTCTAACCACTTTCCTTTATCAATTCTCCATTTACAGGAAATTATAAAGAATGTTGGATGATAGATAAATTAAAAAGTATATGGTTTGTTTATGAATTGTTAGTAATAGTTTTACTATTTTTATTTGGAATTGTATTTTTTTTATTTTTTAATTCCTTACCAGTCTAACCCCCGTTTTGACTTCGGTCTGACCTACTGACCCTGACCCACCGCCTTACCCGGTTTAGTCACCGGTCCGGGTTTAATAACTTTGGTAAAAGATATGTAATCAGACAATGTTTTACAAAGGGACAATACCCATAATACGAATGATAATATTTATAAAGGTATTGATAATTTCAATAAGGTTGTATCGTAAGTTTTATTTAGTGACCATACTTGCAAGTGAATGATAACATTTATAAAAGTATTGATAATTTCAATAATGCCATAACGTAAGTTTTAGTCATTAACTATACTTGTAAAGTGAACAATATGTGTAAATGTATTGATAATTTCAATAGTAATATTTACTAGTATAATTAGTTAATGGTGTGAGAAGTTGGATACACTTACCAATTTATACGAGTAAGAATGTAATGTTTTAATCATTAACTATACTTGTAATTGATGAAGGTATTTATGCTCAGGAAATAAGAGGATGAAGGACTCCCGATGGTTAGTTAACAAAGCATGAACGAGAAAGCATCCTCTTCTTCATTAAGCCCTCCCGATGGCTAGTCAACAAAGGAAGGCACATTTTTTACTTTATGTACTTGTTATTCAGTTTGCCTATCAGAGTTTGTCATCTGAATTTTTCTGCCACACCAGCAAAAATATTTTGTTCACATCAGCGAAAACGGTATTCACATTTCTGATAATCTCCATCTCCCACTTTCCAATTGCCAACGGGGGAAGTAGAGAATGGATTAGAAAAGCCCTAGGTAATGCAGTGGCGATCAGAAGGTGAAGGACGCGATGCCCATGGAAAGCCGAAACGGAAACCAATACAAAGGACAACGAGGAGTTAAAAGAAACAACACATATCGCATCTAGTATGAGATGATGTTTGTATATGTGATGAAAAAGCGGCAGATCCTGTAGAACACAGATTCTTTGATGAAGGCTCCTAAACAGTTTCTTTGAATGATTCTTGCAAGAAATACGAGTTTATTGTTTGGCATCTACCATCGGCGGTGAATTAATTGTCGAAGCATCTTTTCCCCCCCTTTGAATCAATGACTTGCAGCTTTTTGCTTACCTGTCTCTTTTGCTTTTTTTTTTTTTTTGGAAATCAAGGACTTTCGTCTCATTTGAATGCCTTTTTTCCCATTAAATTTGATATTCATGAATTGTGTACGTATGGTTTAAGGCTTTTTTTTTCTGTTTTTTAATATATATACTTCATTATTATATGAGCATTAGCAGATTATGAAGTCAATAAAACAAATTTAATTCCATGTGTGGACATGGAGTTTGAAAGTGAAGAATAAACATATATGTTCTACAATTCATGTGCTGGTTTTGGTGGGTTTAGTATCAAGAAAGAGTGGATAAATCTCTAAAAATTGTAGAACCCATATGAATTGGTTTTACTTCATGATATATTAAGAATCAACATATAATGTAGAACCTATATGCTTGTTCTTCACTTTCAAACTCCATACCCACATATGAAGTTAAATTTATTTCATTCACTTCATGATCTGTTAAATATTTATATAATAATGAAGTATAGATTAAAAAACAAGAAACATTAAAAAAAAGATTTAGACCATACGCACATAAGTCATGAATATCAAATTTAATAAAAAAAAGCATTAAATGAGACAAAAATCTCTGATGCAAAAAAAAAAACAAGAAGAAGTAAAAGCCATAAAATTAAGCAAAAAGATGCAACTCATTGATTTAGGGCTAGTTTGGGAAGTCCTTTTGAGAATATCTTTTACGGATTCCGAGATAAAACTTAGGTTTTGGAGAATAGCTTTTACGAATTCTGAGAAAAAACCTAGATTTTGAAAATATTAATGTGTTTGGAAAGTTTTGGCTTTTACGGATTCCGAGACAAAAAGTAAGTAGGAAAGAAAAAAGAGAAAGAAAGAAAAAGTAGGAAAAAGAAAATTTATTAGGAGAGATGGTGTGATTTGATAAGAAAATCGTTTTTTCAAAACCTAGTTTCAAATCGAAGTTTTGTATCCAAAATAGCTTTTCTAAAAAATATAAGTACTTAAACAAAACATAGATTTTGGTGTAAAATTTAAATTTTAAAACTAAACCTAGATTCAGAAAGCAAAACTAAACCAGCTCTTAATGGCAAAACAAAAATGATACTTTGACAATTAACACGCCACGTATGTGTGGTAGGACGGTAAATGATGGTAGATGCCAAATGATAAATTAGTCTTTTCCGCAAGAATCATTCAAAGAAACTATTCATCAAAGTATCTATGTTCTACAGAATCTGTTACTCATTCATCACAAATACAAATATCATTCCATACCAGATACATGTTTCTCTTAACCCCTGTCGTCGTTTGTATTGGTGGCCGCCGCAGCTTTCCTTGGCCGTCACGTTCTTCACCTCCCGACTGTCGTTGCGTTGCCTAGAGATTTTCTAATATATTCTCTGGTTCCCGTTGGCAATTGTAAAGTGGGAGACGGAGATTATTAGGAACATGAATGCCGTTTTCGCTGATGTGAACAAAATACTTTGCCTGATGTGGTAGATAGATCCAGATGACAAACTTTGATGGGCAAACTGGATAAAAAGTATACAGGGAACTGGATGACAAACTGATGGCCAAAATCTCTCGTGTTGAATCCACTTCCTTTCCCCAACCTAAAATATTTCATTGGTTTCGTTTCTTCTTGTGTCTATCTTCGCTTCTGATCAGATTGAAATAGAAACGAAACAGAGCATTTCTAAACTACTCTTCAGCTTCTAATTCTATATTTTCCTAATCGTGAATAAAATTTCCCACATTGGGGGGCAAATCATATGTTGTGACTACGGAAAATAAATTCCTAAAGAATTCTATTTGAACAAGTTTCTTTCTTCTTTTTTTTTTTTTTATTGTTTTGTTTGAAGCCTTTAATCTAGCACTGCACTTTATATGCCTTTACCTCTCTGCATTAAAGCAGGGCACTAAAACAGGTGATACAGGGGATACTAAGGACTCGTTTGGAGATCGCTTAGAAACATATAGGTTTTGTGGTTTTGCATTTTATCCAAATACTCACATTTTTCAAAAAAGTTACTCTATAGGCAAAATCTAATCTTGAAACCTAGGTTTTGAAAAATATATTTTTTTTGTCAAATCATACCCTCATTCCTAATTATTTTTCCCTTTTATCTTTTCTATTATTTTATTTTCCTCTTTCTCTTTCTTCCTACTCTTTCTCGTAATTATTTTTTTCTTTTCTCTTTCTTATTATAATATTTCCTCAAAATCCGTAAAATATATTCTCACTAGAATTTCTCAAACACAATAATCACCTCTTCAAAACGTAGGTTTTGTCTCAGAATCCGTAAAAATTATTCTCTTAAAATTTATTCTCCAAAACATAAGTTTTACCTTAAACACCATAAAAATTATTATCCACCAGACTTCTAAACAAAATCTAAGATGCTTGTGGTCAATTTTTTTCAAGTATAAGAAGCTCTCTTTGATACAATCCCAAACCCCACTAATATATCCTGCTAAGCCAAGTTCCCCCCCATCCCCGGGCGCTCTTTCTCCCTCCATTTCTAGTAGAAGTTATGTGCCTTTTTTGGTGAGAGGAGGCTTCATCTCATCGGCTCTCAAGGGAAGAAGTGAAGCTTCATTCTCTCATCTTGTCTTCAAAGAAGTCACCAGGTCAGAGTTTCAAGTGCTTGAGTATTTGCTCTTTTTGACCGTTGATTCTGTGCAGCCTCTTGTTTTTAGTTTTTTTAATATATTGAATCCAAGTGGAGCCTACTTGGCAGCCATGTAGAATGACAGGTGATGACTCAAGTGATTTATATATGAAAAAGAATTAATTTATTAAACTAAAAAAAATTAGGTACTGAGTTTTAGCCGAGATTAAATTTGAGGGACTGAGTCGCATTGAATCATAATTAAAAAATTGAGTCATAATTAAATTAAAAATTAAAGGACTAAAAATTAGTTTTTCTATATGTTTTCTATATTATCAAGTTTTTTTTATTAAACCAAAATACCCAAAACTTCTTATATCATACAAAACTCTCTTGGATATTTAGATTTACATTATGATATGAACATGTAAAATAGTTGGGATATAAATTCGTATGCTACAATTCATGCATCAACATCTGCGAGTTAATTTTATTCCTAAATGCAATACCTATTTCTAATTTCTATCAAAATTTTTAAATTACCCGTATTGATACTTTCAACAATACTAAAAAGTTAATCTTATTTATAAATGTAAGACCTATTTTTAATTTCTATCAAAATTTTAAAATTAGCCTTATTTTGATTGTTTCAACAATAAGGAAGAGAGAGCGGATTGAATTAAGCAAGATGATTAAAATGTTTTAAGAACAATCAAATAAGTCCAATCAGAAGCAGTCCTATGCTTTATGTAGTTTATAAATGAGAATATAAGAAGGATGATGATGATGATGAGGTGGAGGTAAGGTTGTCGGGTAATGGCTTTGGATGATGGGAGCCACGCTTTCACACCATTAATTCAACTTTATATGTATATATGGATTAAAATTATGATGTTGGACAAATTAAAAATTATTCAAATAACATAAACTTTGTTTTGGGTTCAACCTTTCAGGATAAAAATCTTCATTTTTCACCTCCCTCCTTTACTCAATTTCTCAACTTATAGACTTGATATTAAGAGAGCGCAAATATGTCGACCGTCGGTGGGTTATTACTTTAGGACTTCGAATTTTTCAGCATCAAAATTATGATTCAACCATAAGAGATCCTTGGACTGGTATAAAAAATATATCACGTCGGACTGAAACAGAAGATGGCAGAGCAGCCGCCATTCACCGGCCATCTGTTGATATTGAAGACAAAAGTTTTGACATTACAAAATTCTACACGGAAAATGCTGTTACTGTTCACATGGTATTTTTCAAATTTCTGACCAAATTTTGATAAATCATAATTAATTCTAGAAAAATTGAAATTGAGTGATTCCAATTTCTAAATTTAGATTATCAAGTTATCTATAGGAAAAAAAATACTCAATTGTCCAAAAATTTGCCCATTTGAATCAGTTTATTCAAAAACCATATACTGTTCAAATGGTAAAGCTCTAGTTTTCCAGTTTTCACCTTAAACTTTGGAAAATCACATCTCTCAAAGTACATATCCAAATTTCGTGAACTTTATATCATTTTAAAGTTTAGGATGTTTAATTTCTGATTGGAAAGTTTCAGCTCATTTGGAGCTCGTGCGCTATTTTTAATTCCCACGTAAAACAGATTCTTTTTTCAGAGCCTTTGTAACCCTTTAACCTTGAAATCAATTTTTCTTAAAATTCACCAAAACCTCTTTTTGGTTCATTAATCCACCTTGAACATGCATGGTTATTCCCTTACCATTTCTTGTTATTTTTAGTCAATTTTCATGCATGCTTCATTACCCATTCACGTGATTCTTCTTGTAGAGGTTTAAGTTACAAACATAGCAACTTCAAAGAGAAAATATCATTTTGTATATTTACACAAAAGCAAGCAAGCATAAGCATCATCTTCAAGCATTATTAACCAATTCCTTACCCTTACTTGAGTCTGCACTTACATAATCAAAACATTGTGAATGTGCATACATAACTTTAAGGCATGTGTATGAATACATAAACATGTGACACATCAAACTTCACTTTAATATGCATATGGCCATAACACAAAAGTCACATTTCATACACAAGTCATGCACTTTAATCATCATAAAAGTTCATATAACATTCACAACTCATTTTCATAAATATCAGAGGAGACTAGTAGTTTTGCTACCTTTGTTTAGCTTTCCTTTTTAACTTAAACTCCAAGGTTCTCTTGGATCCCTTCTAAGAGTGCTCTTGAGGGTCTTAAAATCCTAAAAATTATGGCATAACATCCATATAAACATGCCATTATCAAGATGCAACAAAACTTGCAAAAATGCACAAAACCCCCTTTAGGTTTTCAAGAGTTCTCCAAGTTTAAGACTTGATTTTTATGGTTTCTTAAGCTTCTAAAATCCATCTCTTAGCTTTTCCCTACACAAAACATCATTTTAAAGCCAATGGAGCATCAAAGTACTCAAAAACTCATTCCTTCTATTTTTTTCCTTGCTTGGCCGAGAAGAAGAAGGAAAAAGGGAAAATGGGTTTTTCAAACTTTGTTTATGTACCCATGTGTTTTCTTGCTTCCAAAACCATTGTTCTTAACATTGATAAACTCAAATACATTTCCCCTTAGGCCAAACAAAATTTGGGCAGCACCTCCCCATATTATTAAGCTTCCAAAAACTTTTACAACAACTTAAAACAACTATCAACAACCAACAAACTATCTTCTACCCCTCAATGAAGAACTTGCAACCACTTACCACTTTTAAAACCTTATCTTTTTCATTTTCAACTCTTGAAGTCCTAGCATCATCTTCTAAAAAGAGAGGCTCATTCAAGCAACAACTCAAGAGAAAAGTAGTAGTAGTTGCAAGACTCAAGAAAAGAGGGAGATTTGGTTGCCAGAACACCTTACCTTGTGTTTTAGAAGCTTGGATCTCTTCTTTCTTGCTTGCGGAGGGCATGATTTCTAGAGAGAAGGAGGAGAAAAATCTATTCAAGGAGAGAGAGGGGTGGCCGGGCAAAATGAGGGGGGGAGAGAGAGTTTTCCTATTTTAATTTGCTATTGAAATAATGTGTGAAGGAAATTAATCCTTGGGCTCCAAGTTTTGAAATACTTGGAGGAGAGTGTGCCACTTGTCCTTGGCCCACTGCTTACTGAAAAAGTGTTTTTCAGACTCCCTTTTCTGGTCTGGTTGGGCTGACTGGGCCCTTGTCAGTCCAGTTACTTAATCCGGTGACACGCATTTCTGTAAAGTAACCTTTAAGCGGGTAACTACCTTTTTACTTTTCCGGAGACTTTATCTCTCATGTGGTGTCATTCCCTAGGCTTCCTTGCCTAAGTAGCGTCATATCCTAGCCCATAACATCTTCGGTTTTCCTCGTAACTTGTCAAGATTCCTCGATTTGTGTGCAACACTGTAAAACGGGCATCCGGCAGCTAATTTGACTTAAGGGCATGGAAAAATTCTATATTTTTCCTTGATACTCCAGCCCTTTCCGTTCCTCAAAATTCTTCCCAGATTTTTCGTAATTAATTTTCTAAGAAAATTCTTTTTAGGGGCTTTCGGGTACTGGGTAATAATTTTATTAATTACTTTATAACCCAACTAAACTTTTCTCAGCTCGGGTCTTCGGCATTTGAGGACTCCTGCTACCTCAAATAATTATTTCTCAGTTGTCCTTAACTCTGAAATCCTTTATTTACCACTTATTTACGAAAATGCCACTACCTTTTCTACTTTTGCCATAATTTCCAAAATGCCATCACTTTTTCTACTCTTTTTTAATTACAACCTTACCCTTGGTTGACTTTAACATTTTTTGTCAACTTTGATTTTTTGGTCAACTTTGACTTTTTGTTGACTTTGACCAAATTACTAAAATGTCCTTATTATTTAATGACATTTTGCATCCTAGGTCTTTTTATTCAAAATGATCATTTTACCCTTATTATTTAGGCCAAATGACCATTTTACCCTTAGTCATTTTTTCTTATAATCCTTAAGACTACGGACTTAGTCAATTATGATCTTTCTTTCCTTTAGGCATTTTCATCTACATTTTTCCTTATCTATGGGCCTTAGATCATCGCAAAATGTACCGGTCTAGCCCTTAGTTCAAACTACAAAAATGCGGATATTACCCAAAACGAATGAAGAGAAGATAAGCCTTTGTATAGACTGGCCTAAGCGAGCTAAGTAGTTTGTGGTTTTACAAAGGAATGGTCTTGTAATTTTGTAGCAGATTGGCGCTTGACTGAATTTATTTTGAAGCAGTTTAGGAGAAAATCTTTACCCTCTTCGCACAACTCTTCTCGCTTGGGCGGATGTTTCTTGTGACACCTCATATTTTCCCCCTATACTCTTATTATGGATCATTTAAGAATCACTCTTGGGCCTTAGATACCAAGAATTTGTCCAAAATTGTAAACTAGAATTTTAGAAAATCGGAAAAGACGCTGGTACTGTTCACAGTGCCATTTTCCAGTTTTCTGGCCCAACTTTGAAAAATCATAACTAATTCTAGAAAAATCAAAACTGAGTGACTCCAATTTCTAAAATTTATTATTAAGTGAAATATAGGGGAAAAATACTCATGGTTTCCAATTCTTGCCCATTTGATACAGTTTATTCAAAAACCATAGACTGTCCGAAATGGCTCCTTCCAGTTTTCCAGATTTTACCTCAATCTTTGGAAAATCATAACTCTCGAAATACACATCCAAATTTCGAAAACTTTATATCATTTTAAAGCTTAGGATGTCTAGTTTCTTACTGCAAAATTTCAGCCCATTTGGAGCTCATTTGATATTTTAAATCGCCACTGGAAATAGATTCGTTTTTCAGGGCCTTTGGAACCCCTTTAGCTTTGAAACCAATTTTCTTAAAAATTTACCAAAACCTCTTTTTGGTTCCTTAACA